>BRXX01000538.1:0-14666 GCA_030267905.1 Triparma verrucosa
CCCTAACCCTAACCCTAACCCTAACCCTAACCCTAACCCTAACCCTAACCCTAACCCTAACCCTAACCCTTCATTGCTGAGATCATGCTTTGGTGAGGCGCTATCTCACTAGCATCGAATTTGTCAATGCTAACAAACTGCGCGGTGGAGGTAAAGGAAGTCTGGCCGAAAGGGAGCGGACGTAAGGTGATCGTCCCCCCTTGGACGTGAAGCCTGGAAGGCCTTGCGATGGTTGGCGCCGGCACTGGACAGCAGGTCGAGTCGAGGTCCTCTTCGTCAACGGACCCATCGGCAATTCTGATCTCCCCGTCATCCTGCCTCTCCTTCACCTACAGGCAACCTGCCGCAGCTTGTCCGGGTTCCCATTCCCGGGCCCTTGCGGCGACTTCAAAGACGCGAGCACCGCACCAACTTCTTCATGAATGCTCAGAGTGAACAGAGCAGAGGCAGAGGGTGCAGTGAGGGTAGTAAGAGGTTCGGACATTATTTTACGTCTCGGTGCTGGAAATAGGGAGTGAAAGCTTGTATTTTCGCTGATTTAACGCTCAGCCCTATAAACTATCTTCTCCTGTTCGTTCATGTGGCAGGGGCGGTGTTAGAAGAAAGCTGACCTTTATTCTTTCTCCTCCGCATCTTAAGACTAAGGAAAATTGTCAGGAGCAGTACACGCCCCCCTTTACCGGTTATTTTCCTAACTACTTTTTCCTCCGCTGGCAATTGATGACTTGAGAGGCAAAATCGGGACAAGCTGGCTCAACCAAACCCTGCCGAAAAGATATCATCCAGAATATAAACACAAAAAACAATGTCGGAACTCGTCGCCGAAACCCCGCCCGCTCCTGAAGGCACCACCACCACTGAGGTCCCTCCCAGTACTGAGCCGCCCACTACGACTCCCAAGGGCCGCCGCTCTTCTAGCGCTGCTGCTTTGCAGGGAGCAGAGGCGGATGAGGTTAAGTCCTTGTCTGAGCAGTTCGGAATCGTCGGTAAGTGCCTACCGCCCTGCCTCGCTCCCCTGCAGCGCCCCGCCCGAAAAACTTCCATTTCGCCGACCTTCTCGCCCCTCTCTGAAAATTTGCAAAGATATATAAACCTAACCTCCCCCGCTTGGATCCTCCCTGCCCTCCCCTCAGATATCAAGGCAGGGAACATCGGTTCCGGAGCCGGTGGCGGTTTCGGATTGAACGCCCCTGGAACCGGCCCCAAGGTCAAGAGCTGGGCCGGAGCCGGAGCCCCCAAGGTGAGTTTCACCCTTTATTAACCACACTCATTACATGGGACGGTTACACTCGACGCACCATCTGAAATTTTCAAAAATTTCATCGCTAACCACTCCCCCTCCCCAGGGCTTCATCGTCAACGAGGAGTGCAAGGCTGCCTGGGAGAAGATGTGCAACGACAACGACCCCATCCACTTCGTGGTAGGAAAGTACTCTGCCGACTACAAATCACTCGAGCTCGCCTCTAGCGGCGAGGGCCGCCTGTCTGCATTCGTCGCCGCGCTTACCTCCGAGCTCGGCGATGACAAGATCGGCTGGGGCGGCTTCCGCTGCTATGGGGTCGACGATCGCGGCAATACCGTGTCCAAGCGCGCCAAGATCGTCTTCATCCAGGTGAGAGGTTAAGAAGGCGCATTTACGGGATCTCAGCGCTCGTTGCCAATACTTCCGTACGCAACATAGCTGCTTCCCAGTCCACCACCATTTCTAACACACCGACAACACAACTTTCCATGCGACTCGCTTCATTCTTCGCAGTACATGCCCCCCAACGCCCCCGCCATGAAGAAGGCGAAGATGGGCTCCCACAAGGGCGCGGCCAAGGCCGCCTTCGACAAGGCCCACATGGACCAGCTAGTCGAGAACGTAGTCGAGGATCTGGTGCCCGCTGACCTCGTAACTGCCTTGCAGGCTGCCACGGGAGCGCACAAGCCAAATGGTTACGAGTTCGAGGTGGGGGAGTTCGTCTCCGCAGACTACTACAACAGAGGGATCGGAAAGGACGCCAAGGCGTAGCTTGGTAGAAAGGAGAAAAGCGAAGCGCTTGAGAAATTAGAAAGAGAGAAGATAGAGAGAGAAACAGAACACACATTTATAAAAACTTAACCACTCGCTTGCTTAAAAATTAACCCTCGTTACTCTTCTCCCCCCTTCTCCTCGGCACCCCCTTCTCCCCCCAGTCCCACCGTTCCCTTCTCCTTGATGAGTTCCTCCATCTGTTTCATATCGACCTCCTGCCCCTGCCCCTTGGCCATCGTACTCATGACGGCCACCTCCGCCCTCTTGACCATATCTCCCCCCTCCTGCCTGACCGCTATCCTCCCCTCCTCGAGGAAGACGAGGCCCAGGACGAGGATCGCCCTAGCCCTGAGGATCCTGACGGGCTTCGGAACGTCGCAGTCGTTGAACAGTTTCTTGCAAACGCTCTTCAGGGTGCGGGTGATGTCCCTGCGGTTGTAGGCCATGGCGGCGGTGATAATAGCTGGGAGGGTCTCGCTCAGGGCGTCCTTCATCAGCGTCTCCTGTTTCTGCTGCATGTCGGCGAACTCGCGCTCGTCCTGGGACTGCGTACGGGAAGGATTAGGACCGTCCGAATCCTTCAGCGTTTCCTTCCTCTCGTTCTGCGACGAGAGAGTAGAGGAGCGGTACCTGAGTGTTAGAGTAAAACGCCAACTTATGTAAACGTCCTCGCAGTGCCTCACCTCCTTCTGAAACTGCTCGACGTCCTTCATGGCCTTCCTGCCGGCCGAGGCAGCCTTCAGGCCCTTGCCCGCAATGTCGAGGTTCCCACTCACTGCATCTACCCTCTTCTTCGCCCTCGCGGCGTGCCCGTCCAAGCCCAGGAAGCTGGAGAAGTGAAAAGAGAGAGAGAGTGTGTGTGGTAGAGTTAACAAGTGTCCCAAATGCCGCTCTCGCATTTGTTTTGCTTCTGCTCACCTCGTCTGAAATCCAATGTACTCCTCCGCCTCCAAACTCAAAGCGCTCCCGATGATAGTCAAGAACTGCCACCCGAAATCTGGGCTGGTGCCGACGATCTCCTTCGCCTCCCTGACCGCCTCCTCTTTGAACGCTTCCTCCCCGATCTTGTCTGAGACCCGGCCGGAGACTCGACCCTCCAAGAACACCGCCACGCCGTTCTCCCTGAACTTCTGCTTCAGGTCCATCTCGGCCCTCTCCCTGTTGAGGCGAAACGTGCGAGGTTAGAATTGGTGTTGACGGGTGGCTGTGGCGTTCGATGCGTAAACGCCTCACCTCTCGTAATCTTTCCCCTCCACTTCCTCCTCCTCGTTCTCTCCCTCCTGCTTCTTCATACTCTCCATAAGTCCCCCCGCAACGCTCGCAATGTAAAGTTCCCCCGTATACTCCTCCACCCCACTACACCCGAACATAACGCTGAAGAAGACTACCGGGTCGACGTTGATCTCCCCCTCCTCGCTGTTCTCGCTGAGGCCGTTCTTGTCGTACTCCCTCCTCTTCTCCTCGCTGGAGAGGCACTGGTAGGCGGTGCCGATCTCCTGGAATTCTCTCTTGCAGTCGTCGTCGCCTGGGTTCTTGTCGGGATGCTTCTGCCTCGCCAATTTATAATAGCTCTTCTTAATCTCCCCAGGACTAGCCGTAGGCGCCACCTTCAAAACATCGTAATACTTCGTATCCTTAACCTCCCCCCCCCTCTTAAACCCACTCTCCGGGTACATCTCATCGAACTTCCTCTGCATCTCCTCCAGCTCCTCCTTCTCCCCTTCAAGGCTAAACGTCTTCCAAACCCTCTCCTCCCCATCCCACCACTTCCCCTCCTTCTCCTCCCTCATCCTCTCAAACGTATTCCCAACCCCCCTCCCAACCTGATACGCCCCCACAGCAACCCCAGTAACAGGCAACGCAACAGCCGTAATAATCCCAGCCCCTAACCCTTTAAAGAACCCCTTCGCCCCGTCCTCCTGCGCGCCCGCTATAGGCTGCGCTACGAGGGATATGGCGCCTGCTACGGTACCTTTTACTATGGATTTTAGGCCGGAGGATATTCCGGCTGTGGCGTCGCGGGGCTTGCGGGTGGAGAAGAGGTCGGAGAAGATCTCGGAGTCGGAGGTTGAGGAGAGGCGACGGGGGGGGGAGAGGTGGGGGGGGGGAGGGGATTTAGGAGTTGAAGGAGGGGGGGGAGGGACCGAGGAGGACATTTCTTTTTTGGAGATGAGACTGGCTGGATGGGTTTGTTTTGTGTTAGAGCAGGTTGTATGTTTGTGTTTGTGGTTACGCGATTACGGATTGATGTATTCGGCAAAACATTTCACAGATGACGCTCGTGAGTTGTTCGTAGTCGCTCGTGGCGATCGCGGTTCGCTAGAGGCTAGCTCATGGCTTGTTCATGAGTCGCTCGTGACTCGCTCGTACTCTTAAAATGTAACGCGCCTATGTAGGCAGCAGCAGCAGCTAGTAGTAAACAATTCACAGATGAGGGTCATGGCTCTCGTGGCACTCCATATGGTAGGAGGAGGAGCCTATTGTCGCCTAACTTGTCACTTTAAAACGCCCAAAGACCTTCGTAAACGATGGTAGTGGGAGATACAAACGTACGGTATTGTTCGGGAGGCTTTCGCGGGACGATTAGTGTGTGGAGAGCACTAACTAATATTCTCCGCTGTTCCCATTTCGATCCCATTTATGAAAGGACCTCAAACTCATTCATTTTACGTTAAAATCGATAAAACTATAAGTATACGTGAATATAAATGTGGAAGAATGCGTGGGATACGAACGAACCTTTATATAATGATTAAATAAACGTCCAAATCAAACTTTCTAAAGTTTCAACCCCTTTTCTCAGGAAATTGATCTCCCGAAAAGGAAATCAGAATATTCCTCAATTCCGCGACTTTTCGTTTCTGCGATAACTGCATTCCGCGCACAGTGCACATATTACTCTGCTAGAAACCGATTAAATCATTTGATTTCAACGTTTTGTAACGTGAACTCGCTAATCGCTCGATTGGCACACTTTCGCCTCCACTTTTACGCCTGGCCTTAGCCCTCGACTCGGGCATAGTGCCTTGCCCCACTATCTTGCTTTCCTCCTTCCTTGTGTAGGAGGAAGGCGTTCTCGGCATCCTCTCATCCAGGAGGCCCCTGCTCTGGTATCGACGACGAGGCCTCGGACCCTTCCGCTGTGTGTCGATTTTAGACGAGAGCTGTCCTCAGTTGTATAATATTAAGGTATAATATGCCTTACAAAATCCTAACAATCCCCCACCCCGACGACGAAACAATGTTCTTCCTCCCCACCTCCCCCTCCCACATCCTCTGCCTAACCTCCGGTAACTTTTCCAACCTCGGTCCGACCCGCGCTCTCGAATTCTCTTCCGTCCTTACTCGATTAAACACCTCCGGAGAATTACTCGACATTCCAGGTATATACGACGGTTCAACCCTCTGGTCCCCCTCTTCCATCTCCACCCTCCGTTCAATTCTCCTACAAAAGTACTCCTCCTTATCAAAGAAACACTCTGAAATTGAATTAATAACCTTCGATAAAATAGGTGTATCCAACCATATAAACCACATCCAAACCTCTAAAATCGTTTCGAGTATAGCGAAAGATGAAGGTTACGTTTGTAAGAAGTTGGTTAGTATACCTTTTATGTTTAAGTGGTTTCCTATGTATTTCATTTATATTATATATCGTTGGTTTTTAGGGTCGGAGATTATTATTGATTTAGGGGGAGTTAAAAAGGGGATTACGATTATGAGGGAAGAGTATAAAAGTCAATGGATTTGGTGGAGAGGGTTGTGGTTTATTGGAGGGTGTTATGGGTGGGTTAATATTTATGAAGGGGAGGGAGAGAAGGGGAGGAAGGTTTTGGCGGGGATGGGAATTGCGGCGGGGGCGGCGGCTATGGGGTGGGGGTGGATTGTTGTGGGGGTTGTGGCGTGGACGTATACGGGGTGGTTGGGCTTAGAATTATTTAAAAGAAACGCATAACATCGCAATGAAGAAGAAAAAGATCGAAGTATTTACTTAAAAATTGGTGGTGTTTTTACCCGAACATGTCGCTTGTTTTCTTTCCACTTAAATTCCAGTTTGAGGTGTTGGATCTGTTGAACGATGAGGCTCCGCTGAACATACCCTCCATAGTTGTAACCTTACTAACATTCCAGCCAGAAATATTACAGTTGAACGATGAGGCTTGATAGAACATATACCCCATATTAGTCACCCTTCCCACATCCCACCTTGAAATATCATCATTGAACCGTTTTGCTGGTTTTCCGCAATGACCAGAATCAGAATCAAACAAATGGCTCATATTCGTGACTGAAGAAACATCCCACTTGCTGATATGCCCGTACTTTGTCTCTGCCAAGCTTTTGTTAGCGCACCACTCCCTCGCAGCTGTTTTTATATCACTGTCAGTTCGTTTGAGTTTTTTCTTCATTTCCTCCTTCTCCTTCATTTCCTCCTTCTCCTTCCTCTCCTTCTTCTCGGGCCTCTCCATCTCGAGTTTCCAATTCCCGGACTTGCAGAACCGCTCGTGCAGACTCCACGAATAGGGGACTGTGAAAGAAGACCCCGGAGACCCGGGACAAGGGTACTTCAACGGCTGGCCAACGAGGGCCTCGTCCCATCCAACTTCTCAACGTCCTTCTCGCCGGCCTCAGCGCTGACCAAAATGGCCCTGATGACGTTCATGTCTCGCATCCTCGCCGCCTTCCCCTCCTTTCCCTCGTCTGGCCGAAAGATGCCGACCGCCAGTTCCGCCTCGTAGGCGATCTTCTTGAGTTCTTTTGTTTGGTTCCTCAGTTGCTTCTTCTCCTCTCGATCGAAATCCGGGTCCTTCTTGGCCGCCTGCAGCTTGGCGTCGGAGTCCGTGTACACCTTCCTCTTCGTTTTTACGTCTTCGTTCTTCTCCAGAAGCTCGTTGGCGTTCTTCTCGGCCAGCTCCCTTCCCGCCTCGGTGTCCCAGCCCTCCATTCGCTCGAGGGCCTTGACCTCCATTCGCTCGAGGGCCTTCACCAGCAAAGACGCGGTCGGGAGCACCTGCTCCTTGTGGTGCTCTTCCACCTCGAGGTACTTTGCGTTATAAGCAGCCGATTTTTCCTCGAGCTCGTCGGCTTCGTCGTCGTCGATGTCGTCTTCGTCGAGCTTATCCTCGCACTGCATCATGGCGACGCGCAACGAGTGGATCGCCCGAGCTAGCTCAAAGTCGAGAGCGAAGCCGTCGGGACTCGTTCCCCACCCGCACCTCTCCCCGAGATCCTTTAAAAGCGTCTTGGCATCTTCCGGCGTGTGCGATCCCTTGACGAGCTGGTCGATTGCCCCCTCTCCCCCCTCCCCCTCCTCTTCCTCTTCCCCGACGACAATCTCCTCCTCGAGCTTGGCGTCCTGCAACTTGAATTCCATCTCCTTGGCCTCCCTCTCGACCTCCCCCTCCTTCTCCTTCGCCAGCGCCTCGACCTTCTTGACCGCCTCTTCTAGCCGCTGCTTCAGAACCTGAACCTCCTCCTCCTTGCTCTTCTCGACGGCTTCCTTCATCTCTTCGTAAACCTTGACCTGCTGCTCGGCGGCATCGACCTTGGCCTGCATGGCTTATTCAGCAGCCTCACGCTCTGCCTGCATGGCGGAGGCCTGCTCGTCCATCATGCTGCTGCTTTTGCGCTCTCGGTTACTCATGATCTTCTTCATCAGAAGCAAGTTCGCCTTGTTCTTCTTCGCGTCCTCTTCGACCTTGGCCATCGCCTGCTTTACGTCATCCAGGTCGTTGATGGCGGCCACCGCCACGAGTTGCGCCTGGCCCTGCTTCATGAGGGCGTTGTGGCTGTACACCTTGTACTGCATCGCTAGACCCTGCAGGGCCATTGAGAGGTTCATTTTGAACTGCTAGAGGGCCTTCTTGTAGTCCTGGGCCAGGGTGTACCTGGGGAACCAGTGCTTGTTGAAGTAAGTGTAAATAAACGTGGACGCCTTGATGACGGTGTCCCCGACGAGCTTGAGAGATGTCATGTCGTTGGAGGTCATGAAGAGTTCGTCGGACTTTATGCAGAGCAGCGTGTTTTTTACGCTAATGCACATTGTCTGCATTAGATCGGCCAAGCTCTCGCTCGAGGTTTTATTCTCTCACATCACCTCGACTTGACCTATGACACTCACAACGACTCCCAGAAAGGGGATCGAGTTCGCTGTCGACACTACTGCACCGGCGAAAGCCTCCCCGGCTTTCAACACGCCCATTACATTCTCCTTGGTGAAGCTACTCATTTTGGGGCGGCTTATCGCGGGGGTTTGACGGGGCTATTCGCACGGGTGTGGTATTGCTGGCCGATCGAAACCGAAGGAAAGGTGAAAAACTTGTTGTAAACAGTTGTCAGTTAAGCTCCGCCTGACGATACGAAGCTGCTTGTTTTTCAGAATACGTTCAGGGAACGACTTTGAAAATTGCTTAGGTTGGTGAATTTTATGTTTGTGATGTTAAGCTTAATGATTATTTTTCGTACGTAGGCTTCTTGTGCGAAGATTTGTCGAAAAAAGTGGGGGCGTTCGCCCTCTGTCTCTCGCCCATGAAAAATCTCCTGAGCCAAAGATCTCAGAAAGTAAACTGCTCGAACACAAATATAACGTAATCCTCACATGGTCTACCCGCTGCTTGCTGCGCGAATTCGCGTACTAATGCTGTACCAGCTGCGAGGGGCTTCTTTTGGACTAAAATGTAAAGAGGCAAAGAGACACTGGAGGCAGGAGGCAGGGAGCAGAGAGGACAAGTCATATGCCAATTAGAATATAATAATAATAGCCCCAGCAACAGAACACTTTTAGGCAACCAATTTCCAAACGCTTTCAACTAAAATCCCAACCACCAAACCCAAACTTTCCCCCCACCAACACCGTCGCCTTCACCTAAAGCGACTTCCAAAACTTCTCCTCCCCGAGCTCACTCTCGGCGATCACCTTCAAGTACTTGGCGTTCGCCCTCATGGCCTCTACGATCTGCGTGATCTTCCTCTGGTTCTGCGCGACGTCCTTGTCCTTGAAGAACTCCTCGATCTCGTCCGCCTTCTCGTCGCTGGAGAAGCCGCCGCACGAGCACTGGATGATGGCGTCGAAGAGGCTGGCGCTGGCGAGGCCGAGCATGGTCTTGTACCTGTCGAAGTTTTCCTTGAAGTAGGTCCAGGTGAGGTCCCTTCCCTCCGGCCCGCTCGAGTGCACGGACCCGACGGCGTAGAAGAAGTCCTGGAGCTTCACGTCCCCGTGAGTCGTCCAGTCGAGGACGTCCATCTTGAGCTTGAGGTCGGGCGTCTCGCCGATGGAGCTGAGGACGTGCTTCTTCTCGGCGTTGTCGGTGGCGGAAGTGTAGTATCCCTTAACGTCTTCGAACTGCGACGAGAGAAGCGATGGGTTAGAAAATAGCACATTACTTCCCTCGTCGTTCCCCTCCCCTCTCCTCTCACCTCCTTCTTGCCCCCGTTCTTGACGACCATCTTGAAGACCGGCGTCCTCATGTCGCTCGGAAGCGACTGCATGTCCGCCGCGTCCTCCAGGAACTTCGCGAACCTCCTGTTGGCCTCGTCCTTGACTCCCGCCTCTGAGTAGCTGAAGATCGAGAGGAGGCGGATGCACGTACCGCGGAGGAGCTTCGTAAGGTGGCCGTCCTCGGCCTGGGCCTCCCACCCGACGAGCTCGACGAGAGGTGCGATGATTTTCTTCGCGAGGCTGTAAATACAACAAGAACATTACGCAATCTGTGTTAGATAGAAGCTTCATGAACACACAACAAAAACCAATTCTCACCTCTTGATGTTCGCGTTGATCATGGGAATGTCCTGAGTGGCCTTCTCGAGGCCGACGAGAACGCCGCCCAGGGCCTCCCAGACTGTCGCGTCGTCCTCGGCGACGTAGCTGCTCAAGAGCTTGACGAGATCTCCCGGCTTCATCATGCCGGCCTTGACCAAGTTGTACGAGTCGAGGAGGATGCCCGCGCGGTCGCTCGCTCCCATTTTCTTGCTGCTTATTCCGGCGGTCAGCCTCTGGAGCATGTCGGAGTCGTAGGCGACTCGCATGGGGACTTGCTGTTCGGCGTTGAGCTTGACCCACGAGCTGGAGTCCTCGATGGGGACCTTGATCGTGATGGAGTCCTCGCGCATCATGTTGATGTCGTCGGAGGTCCCGGCCGAGGTGGACGCCAAGATGGGGATGCACCAAAGCTTCGCCTCCTCGGCTGTGACCTCGCTTCCGTCCGCCAAGAACCACGACTGCTCCAGCTTGATCGTAGCCGTCTTCCCTTCGAACGTGCTCCCGACGACCTTCAAGACCGGGTACCCCATCTGCTCAGTCCACGACTTCATCATGTCGGCGATGGGCATCCCGCTCGCCTCCTCCCACGCCGCCCACAGGTCGCTCGTGAGAGTGTTCCCGTACTTGTGTTTCTGCATGTAAAGGATGAGTCCCTGCGAGGCGAGGCGAGCGGAGCGAGAGAGTCTATTATTAGAACACCGCGAATTAAATTTGGCGCATTGCCGTGCTCTCCTTGCTTGTGTCTCACCTTCTGGAACATTTCCCTTCCAAGAACGGCGTGAATCATCCTAACGACGTAACTGTGACGAGTCGAAGAGAGTTAGAATCCGAAGGAAAGAAGATACAAATTCCAACAAAACCTTCTCACCTTCCCTTGCAGTAACTAATAGCATCGAAGACTTCCTCGACCTCCTCCGCGTGCTTAATAGGCACCTGAATGGGATGACTGCAGTCCTCTGTCCGTTAGTATATCTTATAATAATTTCCCGCCTCTCCTCCTCACACTCTCCTCACTCACCTACTCCTCAAACTATCCAACCTCAACGCAGCGCTCCCATGATCCACAGTATACTGCTCCCACATCTTCCAATCCGGGAACATTTCATCCGCCGCCATGTTCTCCGTCCAGCTCGCGAACCCTTCATTGAGCCACAAGTCGTCCCACCAGGCCATGGTGACGAGGTTGCCGAACCACTGGTGCGCGAGCTCGTGTGTTACGACGGTGCAGACGCGCTGCTTTTGGTTGGAGCTTGCTTTTATAGGATCGACTAAAACGTCGACTGAAATAAAATAGGGGGAGGTTAGAAACACACACGTATTACCATCTCCCCCCCCTGTCAAAAAACAAACCTCCTCCTAATTTCACTCACCTTCCCTGTAAGTGACCAACCCCCAATTCTCCATCGCCCCCATGGCGAACTCCGGTATCCCCACCATATCCAGCTTCGGCAACGGATACTCCACCCCGAAAAACCCATCATACAAATCCAACGTCTTACAAGCGCATTCCAAAGCGAACGTCCCACTACTCGATTTACCCGGAGGCGTATAAACTCTAACCAAGACCCCGTTCTCCGTCATAGATTGCACGTAATCGAATTCACCTATACAGAACGCGACGAGATAACTCGACATAACAGGTGTATCCATATAAACAATTTCCTTAATCTTACCGCCTTCTAAAGTCTTACATGATAATTCAGGCATATTACTGAAAGCAGTGAATTCAACGGGTACGTTTAAAGTCACTGAGAAGATTGATTTACGGCTAGGCTCGTCCCAACATGGGAAGGCACGACGGGCGTCGAGGGACTCGAATTGTGTCGAAGCCATTATTTTACGGACGCCGTGAATATCGGTGTAGCCTGAACGGTAGAAGCCTGCCATTTGGTTGTTGAGGAGGCCGCTGAAGACGATGTGGAGGGAACCTGAGCCTGGTTTAATTGAGGTTGGGAAGGTGAAGATTACGACGGTCTCCTTTATCTGGACGGTTATGGACTTGGCGTCCTGCTTTACGCCGGTTGAGGAGTCGGTGTAGGTGGCGGACCAGAAGGAGAGCTCCTTGGCGTGCATGTGGATGGTGGTGGTGGGGGAGGTGACGTTTACGGAGACAGTTGTTGTGCCCTCGTAGGTGAACTTTTCGAGGTCGGGGGTGAGGCAGATGGAGTAGCTGAGAGTAGGGAGTAGGGAGTAGGGAGTAAGGGGGAGTTAGTCGTGTTGCAGAGGGCTAGATTTCCAGATGTGCCGTTGATACGTTCCGTCCGATCATTTAAACACAAAGTTGACGTTCCGTCGATATGACGCAGCTGTTCATCTGTTTAGTTACCATGGTCGAGACTTCCACATAAGACACGACCGACGCGGGGGAGCGGCCATTACGCGGACAGAGCCCGGAGGAACCCCCCGACACCTAAGTAACGGGGTGAAAAGGGCACCACCTCCGCCCCCACCTTGCGCCTTGCCCTGGGCGCCCCGTATTTGATCCAACTGAGAGACTTCGTGCTGCTCGGTGACGGTCTGCCACCGCCTATTTCAGCGTTCTTGGTTTCTGCTGGTTTAACGGACGCTTCGAAGCGGAACTGACACTGTTTCTTACCGGATGGGATCCACATTCGGGGGAAGCAACACTTTATCAGGTGAAGACATGATCGTTTCACAAATTTATGATTTTATGGCTGAACCCCTGGTAAATGGCTCACCCAACCTGATTTTTGCTATATCTTTTTAGTTTCTGAAACGTCTTATTCTACCATAATAAGCCATGAGCGGATCTGATTTACGAAATGCAATAGAGATACTCCCGTAAGTTCCTATGATGTCAAAGTATAACGCGACGCGTTTCACGTAAAGTCATCACCAGCCACTTTTATCGTTATCGATTCCAACTGCTCGATTCCTTCCGTTGTAAAGTTTGTCCTCTTGAGATAACTCTATCTGAAGACGCTATCTGAAGACAAGCTACTACTGCTGCGTATAGTAACCCTAAAAGGGGTTGTAGACGAGGAGGAACAATACGACACTTAGTCTACAACACCAATGAGTGAAGGTTTAACGAAACCTTCACTCATTCATTCACTCAACGAAGCGGCGGCTGAAAGGTCACCTGCGGACGGCCCGTACGACTACTTAAAATAGCTCATCGCCTCTTCTCCTCACCTACTACCTATCACACACCCACCGTTGGCCGTGTAAACGTTGCGTTGCGGAAGGAACTCCCATATCATGACATCCCATATCATACACCCGCCTGCTGCCCGCGGCTCGATACAATATATTTAGTGTGTGTTTCCGTCTTCTAACACCTCCTCGCCGTTCGTCCTAAATTATCCCAGCGATCGACTGTACTACGTCCCCCTCCGTTCCCTCCCGAAGGAGACCTCCACCGCCCACTTCTTCAACATCGACTCTGACCTCGTCTACTGGAATTTTTTCCTCGATTTCGGACCCCTCAACCTAGGGCAGCTCTACCGCTTCTGCTCTTTATTGAACGGGAAGCTGCAGGGGGAGAGGTTGAAGAAGAAGGTTATTTATTATTATAGTAGCACGCATAGCCATAGGAGGGCTAATGCGGCGTTTTTGATTAGCGCTTGGAGCATGATATATCTCAATAAAAGCGGTGAGAGAAAACAAAAAGCCAACAAAACAAAAACGACAGCAAAACCGTCTAACAAAGCAATCCACACGAACGCGTTAAATCTCTCAGCCGACGATGCTTACAAGCCTTTCTCGAATGTTTACCCTCCCTTTCCTCCCTTCCACGACGCCAGTCCTTGCGTCTGCACCTACAACCTAACAGGTCCGTCCTCCGTCCCTCTCGCCCCCCCCCCCCCCCCCCCCCCCCCCCCCCCCCCCCCCCCCCCCCCCCCCCCCCCCCCCCCCCCCCCCCCCCCCCCCCCCCCCTCAGTCCTCGACTGTCTCCGCGGAATCGGCAAAGCCCGTCAATTCCGTTTCTTCGATTTCTCCACCTTCGACTGCACAGAATACGAGTACTTCGAGCAAGTCGAGAACGGAGACCTCAACTGGCACATCTCCGATAAGATATTGTGTTTTGCTGGTCCTCATAATAGTAGGGAGATTAGTAAGGAGGGTTATAGGACTTTGACGCCTGAGGATTATATACCTTATTTTAAGAAGAAGAATGTTAAGCTTGTGGTTAGGTTGAATAAGAAGTATTACGATGAGGGGAAGTTCATTAGGGCGGGGATTGATCATGCGGAGCACTATTATTTGGACGGGAGCGTGCCGCCTATGAAGATACTTCAGAGGGTTATTAAGGCATTTGAGGTGAGAAACGAAAAACGTTTTATTGGAGACCATTAAAGAACCTTAAAAAAGTAAAACAATAAATCTCACACAGCATCACATCAAACTTAACTCTTCCTTTCTTATTCGTGTTCTTTTTTTTTCGCTCCTCTAAAATTATCAGAGCACCGACGGAGCAATAGCCGTCCACTGTAAAGCCGGTTTAGGTCGCGCTGGTACCTGCACTGCCTCCTGGATAATGAAGCACTACCGCATGACTGCTGCCGAGACCATAGGCTGGATGAGAATATGCCGACCGGGGACTATCATAGGACCGCAGCAGCACTTTTTGGAGGATATTCAGCAGCAGATGTGGCACGAGGGGGACGTTATGAGGAGTACGCCGAGCAGTGGTTTGGGGAGCCCTGTTAGTGAGGGGGAGGACGGGGTTATGAGGGGGATGAACGGCCTTACTTTGAGTAGGGGGCAGCATGAGGAGCTGGAGGATAGCAAGGTGGGGAGGCCGGGGCAGAGCGAGGAACTCAGGACGAGGAGGGCGCAGGTGCAGGGATCGTACACGGGACGGAGCTCGAGAAAGTGAGGGGACGGAGGGGAAGGATATTGGTAGAAATCGTGGGGGGGGGGGG
>BRXX01000540.1:0-12928 GCA_030267905.1 Triparma verrucosa
AACCCTAACCCTAACCCTAACCCTAACCCTAACCCTAACCCTAACCCTAACCCTAACCCTAACCCTAACTCTCCCATCGTTTTTCTTGAACCAGTGCCGCTACAATCTTTCTGAAGGATCATGGTAAATTTCCCAACCTCCCAACGTTCGCCGCTGCCAAAAAATAACAGCAATCTTATTCCGTTCATATCTTCGCTTTGAGTTCCACTCCAATATCATGAGTCAGGCGTGCTGGGTGGGCCACGTTTGGTTGAAAGAGCGGCATGAGGATGGCGAATAAGATGGGTGTATTGGTAAGTTGTCCTCGTCTGTTGACCCGACGTCGCTTACCCTCAGAGACCCTCCTTCCGTTCAGTCGAAATAGAATGGAATTTCGTTCTTTAAAATCATCATTTCATACTATTTACTTATTATCATATCCTAATAGCCCACAGCTATTCCCCACCTCACCCAGTGCATCCTGCCCCATTAGGCGTCTTGAAATCATATAAATGGAGCCATGCATTCGCAGCGTACTTCACTCCCTTTAGCACGGGGTTAGCTTGGTGCATCGTCCTCACGTCCATCTTCGTTGGATCCTTGTCCAGCACGCTCGGCCACATCAAGGCCTTCCCCCTCTTTGGTATAACCTCCACCCCCCCCCCTATATCTGGGAAGCTCGTCCCCCCTCCCTCGTCCACGTCGTTCAAATACAGCAGCACAGTGAGCACCCGCGGCCCGCAAGCCTTGTCGTCGCCCTGAATGAAGTCGTGGTGTTTCTTGTACTCCTGTCCTGGGCCGTATTTCAGGATCTGCAGGTGCTCGGAGTAGTTAAAGGGAACTCCTGAAACTTCGGATATCTTCTCGTGTATCCTGTGAATGACTGGGTTCTCCTCACACGTCTTGTTGCACCAGGCGTTTGAGGACGTTCTTTGATTTGAGATTATCTTCTCTGACTCTCCTGTGAATTTCGTCTTTCCCACATCAGAGCTAAGTAAGAGCCCGCCGAAAGAGAATCGCGGAGGTGTGAGCTGAGAGAGAAAAAACGTCGAAATCCAAATCCAAATAAGACTCTCACCTTCGCTCGAAACCCTTGTCGAAACCGAAGGCGATGAGAGCGTCGCACTCTTCACTCGTCAAGAACTCGTCGAACGAAATAATTCGAGGCGAGTCCCAAACCTTAACTGGCTTGTACTTGACAAGTTCCTCCTTCTCAAAAATTCCGTCGAACATAACTCCCAGCTCGTTCGGCTTGAACGCAGCTGTCTCCTCCAGATTGGGAGGAATGGGACAGCGGTGCGAGAAGCGAATTTCAGGGCAACTCTGACAGGCAGGAGCGCATGAAATCTTCATGTAGCTAGGATTCGCGGAACACTCCCCGAGGCTGTGCCAAAAACAAAACGGTCGCTGTGTTAGTGCCGCCCCGTGATGATGCTGCCATGTCAACCGTTGTTTCCCTTTTTTCTCACCTCGCCCAAAACACGCAAGACCTGTGCTCGTTCTTGCAATTAACCTTAAGCTCTTCGTCCATCTCAGCCATCTCCTCCATGTGTACCTTCACCCTCTCAAGCACACGACGACTCTCGATTAGCTCATCACCGTTACCCAAGTCCTGTGGTAGGCCGCCGTATAACCATGAGCCTGTGTCTAGTGTGCCTAACGTGTCTAGCGTGCCTAACGTGTCTGGCGTATTCACGGTTGTATGTGATAAAGGCTCCGCGGAATTTCCTTTCGCTTCCTTAATACCCTTAATATCCATCAATGACGTAATTTCATTGACATCTAATTCACTAAGATGATAGTAAAACGCAGCAACTAACGCCACTATAATGTAGGTGAACGTTTGTCCGTTATTCATTGTTTAATTTAGCGATATGCAGAAATGAAAAATGGGGATGTGAAGAGCAGTTTTCCTGGGTCACTCCTGCCTCTATAACGCCAAGTCCGAACCACCCACTCTTACCATCCCATCCATCCATTAGCACTAGTTACAAATAAAGTAATCCAAGTGTACGCTACAATCGTTAATTAATCATTTTTTCAGACTTTGGGCTCAGCCATCGCTCAGCCATCGCCACTTCCTTCATCTACTCTCCTCAACATATTAGTATAGTAGCAATCAGTCTAGTAGCAATCGGTCTAGTAGCATAGCGAATAGGTTTTAGTGGGCATGTCTTCTCAATCATCTCCATCGTCACCTTCAAATAAGCCTTCAAATAAGAAATTGAAGCCTACGAATCCTTCTTCATTAGCTGGCATGTCTGCTCCTCCATCCTCCTCTTCGATAACTCCTCATTCCATCGACTCCTTCGTAGTTTCCCTCCCCTCCAGCCTCCGCCTCCACCTCTCCTCTCACTTCACCGAAACAGAAATAAACAGAATCCAGGAATGCTACAAAAAGGCACCCGAACGTACTGTCTTCCGTCAAGTTCCTCCTCCCCCTGCCGCTCCAGACTTTCCTTCCCTTCCAATATCTGAATCATCCGTAACCCCTCTCCCCCAAATTCCTTCCGTATACCTAACGAAAAAAAACACCGACTCCCCCCCCCCTTGCCCTCCCTTCTCCACCGCCTCCTCCAACCTCCTAACTCACCCAACGATAATAGTCGACAGGATATGCGCCGAGGCAGTCCTCCGAGGCGCCGCAATTTTCAACGTAGGTATCTTATCTTCCAACGGCGACATCGTCAAAGGATCGGAGGTATACGTCTGGGGTGACGTCACATTACCCGGTGGTGCAGGAAAGACTTCAAGCGGAAAGTCAAAAAAGAACAACCGAGGTTGCAAAGTCCCGCTATTCCAAGGCGACGTGATGTACCTCGGCGTCGGCGTCGTCGAGGTGGATAAGCAATCTGATTTCTTCCGCCTATCAAAAGGCACTGGCGTTACGATGGTATCCCTCGCGACAGGCAAGAAGCCTTTAAGCCTTAACTCTCTTGACAATACTAAGTGGTTCTGTCAGAATCTTCCTTCGCTCGTTCCTGCTTACAGTCTCTCTGAGACGATTACATCAGACTCTACCGTCCTAGACATGTGCGCTGCACCTGGCGGTAAAACTTCACACATCTCCAGGTGAGAAACTGTTGAGCGAGTAAATGCTAACCACCGCCAGCAATAATTCTAACGTAAGTTACGTTCATTCGTTCATGCTCCTCGCTTCGCAGCCTCTCAAAAAACTGCTTCATCGTAGCGAACGACAGGAGCAAGAAAAAAATGACATCCGTCTCCACGCTCCTGAAGTCTCAAGGTTTCGACAACGTGAACTGCATATCCTCCGACGCCACTAAGCTCTGCGACGAGAGTCTGTCTTCAGAAAACGTCCACGAAATATTCTCGAAATCTCCTCCCAACACTTCAGGACTCCACTCTACAATAAAACGTCTCCCCCCCGAGTCGTTCACTCACATCCTCCTCGATCCTCCTTGCAGTGCTCTCGGTCTCCGTCCTCGTCTCCATATCCCTTCTAACGACGACGTTAAAAAGTACAGCGTCTACCAGAGAGGTTTCGTCGATCAAGCTGTGAAGCTATTGAAGCCTGGAGGAGTTATGTGTTATAGTACTTGCACGTATAACCCGGATGAGAACGAGGGGGTTGTGAAGCATGTACTTGAGAAGTATGAGGATATGGAGTTGGTTGATGTTGGGGTTGAACTCGGGAAGGAGGGGATAGAATGGGAGGGTTTGACGGAGGAGGATAGGAAGAAGGTGAGTGCGTGCGAGGAGTGAAGAGCGGTCAACGCTAGAATATTCTAACTCGTCAATTCGCTCCTTGGAGAAGGTCAGGAGGTTCGACTGGTGCGACGCGGAGGAGAGGGAGGACATGGCTGGGAGCAGCATTGGTTTCTTCGTTGCCAAATTCGTCAAGAAGGCGTAAAAAAAATTTATGCTGTATTGTTGAAAATTATCTTCATTCATATATTATATTATAATTTATTTATTTGCCTTCAATTGCCATCACGAATCTATTGTTGAACGGCACGCTACCATGGTCGTCGTTGGGATCCTGAGGGATCAGACTAGCCCACTGGTTGGCCCTAAGATCAAGGCCGTCCACTGGCCGAGCCCCCATTCCGAGCAGCATCTCGCGCACGCCCAACGCCTCGGGTTGCATCCACGCGCTGAACACGAGCGGGGCCCAGTTGCTCTGTATCGCCATCTTCAACGTAGGCTGCCAGGAGGGGTAAAATATCGCGCCGGAGTTGAGAGCGAACAGCGCGGAAGGCGGCGGTAACTCGGCCACGAGGCTCCGCGGTACCTCATGAAGGCAGCAGATGAGTTTCCTCAACGCGATGGTTTTGCTTCCGGCGCTTCCTGGCACGCTCCTGCTCATGGAGTTGGGCCCGCCCATCGTCAGCGAGGGCCCGATGAGAATCAGACGCAGCGTCTTGAGGTTCGGAAGCCAGACGAACAGCTCTTCCCAGGGCTGATATTCCTCGTGCGACGCGCCGAGCAGCCAAATGTTGAGCTCTGACGCGCTGCCTTGTCCCAGCAAGTGCATCGTCTGCGCTACGGTCATCACGGAGGAGAGCGAATCGGTCATCAGCCTCTCGGCGAATTGGCTTTCTTGCGGCTTCTTCGCTGCCTTCATTGCTTCGCGCCGCAGTCGGAAGTACGCCTCCCATCCTCCTTCACCAATCGCCCCCATCCCCTTCGTACCGTCGATCGCAACGCACTCGTGAGGGGGAAAGCAGCGGTCGGCGAAGTTCAATCCGCGGGTCAAGTTAACCCTGAGCGAACTCTGGCCCGGCCCAAGCCCCTCCCTCAGCATGCTCTCTGCCTTCAAATACCTGCACCACGCCTTGTGCCGGGCAGAGTCCCGAGATCGGCAATTCTCACTGCAGTAGCTCACGCTCTCGCAGTCTCTGCAACGAGTCAAATTCACGCCCGCATTGAATTCCTCCATCAAATGACAGCCCTCAAGCTGGCAGTACTGGCTCTCGAGGCATGCTCCGCGCCTCGGACCCGGCGCGGAGCGACCGTTGATCGAGCGGAGGACCACACCCAGCTGGACACTCTCGCGACCCTTCGGAGAGAACACCTCTGCAACCAAGTCCAACAAACGCACCATCGATGCCATGCTGATGACGCCTGCTTGCAGGCGGTGGTAGAAGAACAGGCAGTATTGCTCGACCTTTTCGAAATCGCTGCTGCGGAGTAATTCACGAGCAGCTGCTGCGTTCGCTTCATTTGCATTCGCCGCTGGGCTCGAGAGGTAACTAAACAGGAGCAAGAAATCAGCAACGGAGGGAAGGGTCGCCAATGGCATGTTATCAGCTTCCATCAGCTCCGAGATTTCGTCCGGTCGGAACGTACGGTGCTCATCACTGTCAACTGACCAGGACAAGTGCGGTAACACCGATTCGCTCATTGTCTCCCATCTTACTTGCGTTGGCCGTAACTTTGTTGTCGAAGTAGCGTTCATCGTGATTCTAAAAAAGCAATCCAACGAGATTTTTACGACGACGAAGGAACGTCAGTTGGTAGGAGCTCTATCGATAGCGAAACCTCAGTTGTTATGACTACTAAAACAACGTTTCAGAAAATTGATTTCCTCTCTCTTTGGGAAGTGAATGTCGCGATTCTAAGAAAAATATCTCAGCAGAGCATTTCACAAGTTTTATCAATGAATTACACAGAGTACGCAAATACGAAGATGGGGGGTGACGTCTGATAGCATTCCTTTATTACAGTAAGGTCAATTGATGTATCGGAACCCAGATAGCGCAACGTTGTGGAGCTCTTGAGCATGCAGATCTACGACAGCTGCCAGTCCACCTACGATGACGTCAGTTTCGCGCATTCGGTTACTAGTGGTAACCTTGCTGACATCTGCATAGATGATAGAGACCCGACTGTTCCTTTTCCCTACCATTGTTGGTTCGCGTCCACATGTTCGTGCTTGTGTGAAAGTGTGTATCCTAGGTATGGGTATGGGAGCTACCGATGCTGAAAAAATGACGAATTTGACTGGGAAAATTCACCAATGGGGTGAAAAGGTCACCCAGTGCGATGCCGGTGGGGAGCGGGGAGCTCGGGTTTTATTGCAGCCCCGTAGGGGGCGTTACTGCAGGGCATTTACTTTTAAAGGAAAACAACTACGTCGCTCCAACCTCAACAGCGGCGATGTACCTCAAAACAAGAGAAGAAAAAAGGTGGTACATGCCACATTTGATTTAAAAATTCCTCTTTCTTTTGCATTTCATTCTTCGAGTAAGATATTGACAACTTCGTCCGCGTTTCTACCGTTGAGCATCCCCTCTATCCTCTGCCTCTCGACTCCGGGGAACATGTCGCTGACGAAGTTCACCTGGTCGTTGCGGGGTAGGAGCCGTTGGGGCTGAGGGCGCTGGACGACCTCGAAGGAAAACTGGGGGAACCAGGTGGGAAAGGACTCGGTCGAGAAACGGAAGAGGGGGGGCTGGGCGGGTTGGGGCGGAGGGTTCTGGTTCTGGACCTGAGCCGGCGGCGTCTGCAGCTGCGTTTGAGGCGTCGGCGTCGGCGTCGGCGTCGGCGTTTGCGTTTGTGGTTGTGACTGTGACTGTGACTGTGCTTGGGACTCCGGCGCTTGCGCTTGCGCTTGGGACTGCGGCTGTTGTTGATTCGCCGAGTCCCCCTCGTTGCTTTCGAACTCGTTCTTCTTCTGCGGGAACACGGGCTGCCTGCAGATCGGGCACCTCGCCTTCCTAATTCCTCCGGCCCGCTTCAGGATCTCGGAGAGGCACGTCATGTGGAAGAAGTGCCCGCAGTGAATTTTCCTGACATTCGAGCCCCTGCAGCCGAAGGGCTTGAGGCAGATGCAGCACACCTCCGAGGTGTCCTTGAGGTTCGTAAGCTCCTCCCCCGTCGGCTTCTCGAAGCTCTCCTCCATCTCCTTGCCGATCTCGCACTCCCTCGCCCACTCCAGCGCCGTCTGCGAGGGTCAGAACGAGGACATCACACAATTCATTTCATTCATTAATTTTCATTAAAAAGTTCACTCACCTCGCAGAACTCGTAGACGCAGCTCCTCACGCTTAAAACCAGCAGCCCGTCGAAGAAGGAGTAGTCGAACCCGATGCTTATCCACAGGTGGAGGTAGGAGAAGAAGAGCGAAGACGATTTGATCATGCGCATGTACCTAATGAACTCGTCTCCCTCCTTGCTCTTGAGGAGGATCTTCTCGTTGATCTCGTCTATCTCGTCCTGCCACCTCTCCCTCCCCTCCTGCGTCCCCCCCACCTGCTCCATGTGCGCCTCTATCGCCTGCACCCTCTCCCTAAACCCCCAAGTAACCCTCAGTACGGTCCCCGAAATGACCGCCTCGGCGGTCTCCACGAGGACAATGAGGATCTCGAACATGATCAGATGCCTGCTCGGAGCTCGCGTCAGATTATGATTAAAATTGTAACCCCTCCGTCCGTTCATTCTCTCACCTCAACTTCAACCCTCTCAACCCTCCCCCCCCAGCAACCGCAAGCATACAAAAGCCAACAGCCGCAATCCCCGTCCACCCTCTCTCCACCCTAACCCCCCCCGGCTCCCTCCCCGAATCCTTAACCCTCCCAATAACCTCCCTCAAAACTTCCCCCGCAATTTTCAACCCTCCCAAAATCCCAAAGAAAAAAGGATAACACAACGAACCTTCACCTCTATGTTGACTAATAATAATAAACTTGAATATAAGGTAACTCGTTAAACTCTCGTAACTCTCTCTGCTCTCGAAGAACTTCGAACCCCCGCAGATTGATTTGAAGTATGTAGGTTTTAATGATAAAGTTAGGTATCCTATGAAATTCATTATTGAGGCTTGGAAGAATTTAGACGTTTTTAAGGTTGACAAGGGGGAGGGGACGGGGGAGAGGAGGAGGGGGAGGAGGGAACTTATTAAGAGGGTGAGGGAACAGAGGAGGTAGAGGGTTGGGGGGGGGGGGAATTTTAGGAATGTGGGGGAAGGGAGAGACTGTAGGGGTGAGAATATTTGAGGGTTAGAAAATAGTTGTCGTGAAAGAAAGATGTTCGACCGTCAATTTCTTCACCTGCTGTTGCTGAGGATCTTCATTATCAGGCACCCAAATATTATGAGGTGGTTCGTTTATGTTGTCGTTTATAGTGTCGTTCTGAGCACCATTACCACCGTTATCTCCATTATTATTCACGGCCCTCCCCGGGGGGGCGACGTCACGACGAGGAATTAGATCGTCTCTCACGTTTAATGCTGCATTGGCGGCAAGGCTCGCTGCAACGCTTGACATGAACATGGCCGTCTACTACGTTCAGTTTTCTGTTCAGTTTATCGGCGTCTACGATGAGCGTTGTATTATAAACCCCTGCGACGAGCGGAGCGGTGCACAAGCGGTGAGGTTAGATTGGCAGTCAGATCGGCAGTCAGATTGGCAGTCAGATTGGGATGGTGGAGTGAAGTGGCGAGCAGCACAACGATCCTGTGCTGCTCGGCCTCAGTAGACAGCCTGTGCACTAGACAGCGTGTGCACTAGACAGTCTTTGCTGCACACAATGTCTTCCTTCGCTCCAGCTGGCACAACTTTGTCTCTCTCTTTGTCTCTTTGCTGAAACGTCGCCAACACTGAGCAAGGCTTCTTACCTGCTTCTCAACGTTGAATATTCCTCCAAAAGCTCTGGGCAACTCGTTGCTCTCGTACGTCTAATTGAACGAATATCCGCCAAAGATGATGATTCCTAAAGAAATGCGCACGCGGAGAGAAGGGTTGGCTATATCTAGAATATAGCAACCTACGGTACTTTTATAAAAGCAGAGGTAGAAGATTGACGTTTGAAGCGTTTCAACTAATCTAATTTAGGTTTTTACGCGAAAAAAAATTTGATCTCAGAGACATGGAGACTGTTGTACCGCTTGCTTCGAAAGCATTATTTTGTTCAAGGGTTAGTACAACAACACCGCCTCTCCAACCCAAAACGTCCAGAATCCGCTTCTCTTCCCCATTAATACATTCCGTCGCTCGAAACCGTAAAAACGAACGGCCCCGCTCAGAGACAGCAGCCCTGTTCGCCCGGTAACCCTAACCCAAGCCTCTGCCCTTACCCTCCCCCCCTCCTCTGCTCCACGCTTTGACCTTATTATTTCGTTTGATCTCGCCCTCGCCTCCCGTAGTATCCTCCCCCATCCGCGTTCGTGGCCGCTCACGCTCGTCGTTTCGGTACCATTAAACAACGACTTAAATACACTTAAAACCAAAGGGCCAACATCCGGGAGACAATCTAAACTTACCCAATCCCCCCCCACACACACACACATCCATAACATCTCTCTCCTCCGCCTTCGCATTCTTGTTCCCGCAGGAAAAGAATACTTTCATTGATTACCAACGTCAACTCAAAACCTTTGCTTTTGTTTCAATTGTTCCCGTCTCAGAAGCAACTAATCCTCGGTTAAAGCCCCCGCTGAACCCTCCCTTCCCCCCCCCCCCCCCATCAAACCCCTTTATTGGTCCCCCCCCCCCCCCCCCCTCCTTCAAAGCTATAGAAATCAAAAAAAAATGTCCGCCCAAGCAATGCTCGCAAAACGCCGTGCCCTCGAAGACCAGACCTACCACAACACCTTAAAGCTCAAAGAAGATTTCAAGTTAAGCGCCCTCGCAGATTGGGAGGTTAAGACTACGAAGACTATTCAGAGGAAGCAGATTGAGTTGAGGGCGAAGCAGCTAGCGAAGGAGGAGGTGAGAGAGAACAACCAACACACACACACACACTACCCTGCTCATCCTCTAACCCCCCACCTCTTACCCTCAATAAAGGCCGACGACCTCGGTTCCCGCCGCTCCGCCCTAAAATCCCTCTATTCCTCAGAGATGTCCTCCTGGAAGATCGCCCTCGCGAACCAAGCCGAGACCCTCTCGGAGCGCAAGGAGCGCATCCGCGCCCGCGCGCACCTCCTAAAATCCCAGCGCGAGAACGAAAGGCAGCAGTTCGTCAAGAGCATGTATGATAAGCAGTGGAGGGACGCTTGCGATGATGCGAGGACGCTTGACAGTAACGCGGTCGTTGAGAAGCTTGTTAGGGATAGGAAGGCTGCGGTTAATTACAGGGAAGGGGACGGGAAGGCCAAGGCGGCGGAGGAGGCGAGGGAGCAGGCGAAGGTCTGGAAGAAACAGATGGATGAGCTGGACGCTAAGGAGAGGGCGGATCAGAAGAAGAGGCACGATAAGAATGCCGCGAACAGGGAGGGGCTTGACGAGCAGTGCAGGATCCTCAACGGGAAGAAGAAGGAGGTGAGGGGGAAGGCAGAGGAAGAAACTAAAAAACCAAACCGAACATTTTCTAACTCGTCCCTAACCCTTGCTTGCTCCCCCCCACCCCCCCCCCCTGCGCAGCTCAAGGACAGGAACCTCGAGGATGAGAAGAGGGACCTCCTCAACTGGAAGGCCGAGGAGGAGGCGGAGAGGAAGAAACAGCAGGACCTGCTCGAGGCTGCGTACGCCCGGGGAACCGCTACGAAGAACTTCAACCTGGCGAACATGGGGAAGGACAAGATCAAGAAGACGAGGGAGAGGCAGCAGGACCTGCTCCTCCTGCAGTACGCGATGGAGAAGGAACAGTCGGAGATCAGGGCGGAGCTGGGGAAGAAGGAGGCGGAGAAGCAGGAGTCCCAGAAGTACAGGAAGTTCCTCGAGGAGCAGATGATCAAGGAGGCCGAGGATACCAAGGACATCGACGAGCACAGGAAGAAGGAGAGCGAGAAGATCTGGATCAAGCGCGACATGGACAAGAAGGCGCAGGACGACGCCCGCGCGCACCTGATGAACGAGGTCGACCTCGGCCGCCGGGAGCAGATCCGCCTGCACAGGGAGAAGGAGGAGGACGACAGGAAGTACTACCTCGAGCAGGTCGCCCTCGACAAGATGGAGTGGGACCGGCAGGAGGCCGTCGAGCAGGACAAGCTCGCCCGCATCAAGTCGGGCGTCGTCCACAACAACACGGTGCTGAAGGCGCAGATCGCCCTGAGGGAGAAGAACCGCATGATCGAGGAGCAGCAGAAGTTCCTGCTCAACAAGCAGATGGACTACATGGAGAAGAAGCACCAGGCGAGGTTGAAGGAGCAGGCAGGATTCGTCAGGGACTATCACCCCCGAAAGCACACTAACTGGTACACGTAGGGGTTTTGTTGAGAGGGGGAGAGGGGGGAATGTTTGAGGAGGGTGGGGGGGCGGTTCGGTTGTAGGGGGCTGAAGAGGTTCGGGTTGAAAAAAATGTTTTAAAAGATACTTTTCTTTTTCCAAAGTAAGTAAATAAAAGGGAGACGGTGGGGATTTCTTATTCCAAAAGTCGGGTTGATGAGTCAGTCGTTTAAATTTCCATCATCCTTGTCGTTTCTGGGCCTTCTGAGCGCTCCCTGAGCTTCCTCCTTCTCCTTCGACTCCGTCAGGGACGAGAGCGTTGCAGTACGAAGAACACGTGCTCGCCAAAATTCAGATGCCTGTCGGGGATCAGGATTCTCTCTAGGGAGCCCTTGACACTTTCCCTTCTTTCTTTAACCAATTAGCAAGGGTTGGATTGCCTTTTGCCTTCAAGGGCCAAAACCCTCTCAAAATCGCCCAAAAACTTCAAAACTAGAAAATATGACATCGATTCTATGTTCAGAGTAGCTATATTGACCTGTTAGCGTCACGTTGCGCACGAAGCTTCGCGTCAAGCGCGCTGTGGAGTTCATAATGGGCATGCAAAATAGGCCGATCTTGGGGCATTTCGTCGAACCAAGCAGGGTTCCAAATTTTGAGGGTAAGCGATTTGGCAAGTCCGCCAATATCCGCAGAGGCCTGCATAACATATGCACACACACAGACATGGTTTGTCTGCATAGTGATGGTGTCTCTCCGAGCTATAAAAAAAGTGTCCAGATTCAGCAAAACACGTACAAGTGATGGGCGCTTGGCTGGCTCTTAACAACCTCTCAAAACCAACTCCATTAAAACTTGGAATTGCCTGTTTTTTATCGACTGCAGAAGTAAGTTAGGACACTTTACAACGACAAAACCGTGCGTGATCGAGCTCTATGTGACATACGTATCCCTGAAAGTCAATTTTTATACTTCTCAGACCTCTCCTCCATTCGGCGTCGTACAACATTACTACTACTACTACTATTCCTGTGTAAATATAGGTTTAATTGCTGGAAGCGGTCGGATCAGAGAGAAGTTGCTACCCTTCCTTTAGATCCTAATGATTGACCCCCGGATCGCCTTGCACCTTAATGGATAACTGGGCCTGCCTTATTACTGTGCCGGTCAGCGTTGCTACTCGAATCCCTATTCTGATCATAACTAGTTCGCACAGAATTGCCATTTTCACTGACTGGACCATAACAAGCATCTGACCCCTCCCCCACCCCCGATCGATCACAACAGACTCATGAAGAACCTTCTTTTGCCTTTTAATTATCTTGGTAGCGGGGGTTTGTTTCTCTGATGCTTCAACCATATGCACCAGCGCCAGCCCCATTTCATCCTGCACCCCCCTAACCGATAGCAACTTCCAAATTACAGTTGATGCCTATTTAGGCGAAGCCAACGAAGCCGACGCGATTGCCACGTACGGCGACATGCGCTATTGGTGAGTAGGTTGGAAAGACAAGCGAGGAGAGAGGAGGAATGGGTAGTGAGATTGGCAGGTGGACAACGTATTGTTATGGGTGTTAACATGGGACGGACGGAGCTGTCACAGGACAATACGAACTCCCGTCCATCTAACCCTTTTACTCTCCTCTCGGCAACCTGCCCCCTCCACACCCTAATTAAACCGCCCACTGCGCAGGTACACCGGGGACATCACTTCTATGGCCAGTGCATTCGCAAGCAAAACAGAATTCAACCTGGATATCAGTGCTTGGGATGTCTCCAAAGTTACCAACATGTATAGGATGTTCAAGTGAGTATTGAGCGAGCGATGCTTTGGAGAGGAGGGCTTTTACTTTTAGGGGTCATCTTTGCGGCAATCC
>BRXX01000541.1:0-25994 GCA_030267905.1 Triparma verrucosa
AAGGGCTTCACTGACCTCGGCTTCGATATCGGAAATTCGGAGACGCCGATTATTCCCGTGATGCTTGGCGATGAGGACCTGGCGAGGGCCTTCAGTGCGAGGCTCTTTGAGGAGGGTGTCTTTGCCTCCGCGATCTGCTTCCCCATGGTGCCAAGGGGAACAGCAAGAGTTCGAGTCATAGTATCCGCCACCTTCAGCCAAGAGGACTGCGACGCCGGCCTGGCGGCCTTTAAGAAGGTCGCTGCTGAACTCCAGTAGGAATTGGGCGGTTGGGGTTTGGGGGTTGGTTAGTGTGGGGGCTATGTTGAATGCGCTAAATAAATTGACAAATTTCAAGTTTAACGAAGGTGGCGATTTATTTTCATATTTTACATGAGCGACTTTGTATTTAGAAAACGGACGTAATCCTAGTTGAATTTGTCAAATCCTTTTCCCCTTCTTGAGCAGGGCAATGCAGGCTTAGTCCTACAGCTTAAATAGCAAGAGACTAAACACGAGACAAACTGAGATGTTATTTGTATTTAGAAGGCGAGCTAACTTTGTTAGGTCTATCAGCTGCTCTAGCGCCAGCACACCAGCTGCCTCTTTCTACTTCAGCCCTGGTCCTCCTCATCACCTCCCTGACTGATCAGGATCTATCTATCCTTGACCCGTTCCTGAGTGCGAGGTGCAACCATATGTCACTTTTGACAATTCCGTTGATCCGTAACTTGACCTTTGAATAATTTATGGGAATATTTTGATCATATTATTCATTTCAAGACCTCTAAGAGGGATAATTTGATAATTATAAATACCAAAAAATGTTAAGAGAGAATCATTTTTTGATAAAAATTCAAATCATTTTTTTGTCCTTTAACGTGGAAAATTATTCCTCTTAGAGATCTCAAAATGAAGAATATGATAATAATTTAGAAAATAGTTTTTCAAAAATACAAAAGAAGGCCTTTTTCTGAAAAGTCTGCTACATATTTGAGCTATCAAAGGCCTTAGGGTGAAGAATATGACCATAATCGACCACTAAAATCTCTTTGACGTGAGATGAAAATTTTCACCCCGTTTTCTTTTGCTGTGTGAACGTCCGCTGCTTCTTGCCTTGTGTGTGAACATTTAAGTAATCCTCTTACGCTCCCTCAATAAATTTGCAGACACACTTAGCGTCCCAGTAGGGAGATAACTTGTGTTCCCAAATCATAACAGATTCTTCCTGCACCCCATAATCCTCATAGTTCACTCCCCCACGCACCCCACTCCCTTACGACCCACCCTGACCCCCTGATGAGGCTACCCCCACCCCCTGCCCGGCTACGCACCGTCCTCGCCCTTCTCGGCATGATATTTTACCCCACCTGCTCAGCAATCCCGGGCGGCGAACTCGCTGCCCTGCTCGACCTCGCCAACACAACGTCGGTAGGGTGGGACACCACAAATACCACGGGCGCTTGCTCTTGGGGCGGCGTCACCTGCAGGAACGTCACGGTGGTGAAACTAGATTTATCTTGGAGAGGCTTGACGGGCCACCTTCCCGAGTCGCTTGGAAATCTAACCCACCTAGAGATATTCAGCGTTTATAGTAATGCTTTGAGTGGTCAGATACCCGAGTCCATTGGTAACCTAACACACCTAAAGAGATTCAAAGCTTATGACAATGCTTTAAGTGGTCAATTACCCGCTTCGATGGGCAACCTCCGATCCTTAATCGAACTTCTTTTATTTAAGAATCAGTTTACGGGTCAGATCCCCGAGTCCATAGGAAATCTCAAACACCTTGAGAGATTCAACGTTGGTTATAATGACCTACATGGTCAGATCCCCGAGTCCATAGGAAATCTAACACACCTAAAGATATTCAGCGCATCGGGAAATTTTTTAAGTGGTCAGATACCCGAGTCCATAGGAAATCTAACACGCCTTGAGGAATTCAACGTTGCTTGGAATGCTTTGAGCGGTCAGATCCCCGAGTCCATTGGGAATCTAATCCGCCTTCAGATTTTCTACGTTGGTGGAAATGCTTTAAGTGGTCAATTACCCGCTTCGATGGGCAACCTCCAATCCTTAACCGAACTACACTTATACAGTAATCAGTTTACGGGTCCAATTTCCATGCTCCGCAGCTTAACATCGCTAGAAGATCTAAGGTTGGACAATAATCAATTCACAGATTATCTCGACTTTCTCAGTGGTCTATCTTCATTAACATATCTGGGCCTTTCGGCAAACGATTTTTACGGGCCGATTCCGTCTGCTGTCGAAAAACTGTGTGCAAGGGAAACAACAAAATGCAACCTCTCAAACAATAATCGCCTCTGTGGTGACGGGGAGAGAGGTGAGACTTCCGTTCATCTTCTTCACCAATCAACATCTTTCTCCTCTGACACTTCTTCACTCCCCTCCCTTCACTTCCTCACAGTATTCACCTACACCTGCTCTCCATGTCCCGCAAAGGCCAACTGCGCCGCCAACGGCGAGTGCCACAACGGCTTCAATTCCTCAGACTATTTCTGCTCGACGTGCCCAAGCAATCACTTTCACGCCGGAGGCGCCTTTGGTGTAGTTGCCCCCGTTCTGCTCTTTGGCACAGTCGTACTCATAATCGTCACGACGGTCTGGTTCCTGAAGCGACTAAATATCATCAAGGAGCACCACATCAAGAAAGTGTTCAACCTGAACATGGACATGCAGACGAAGGGGAAGCAAAGCACGACGGTGGTCCAGGTCCTCAGCGAGGCCTCAAAGTTCAACAACCTCCCGTACCCCCAATGGTTCCTCAGTTTCTCCGTCTTCGCCACCTGGCTCACAATGCCCTTTCAACCTCAACCGGCGTGTGTGACAGCCTTCAATCTTGCAAGCTATCAGAACGGCACCATCATCTTCATTGGAGTCGAGCTCTTCATCCAGTTCCTCATGAGGCTCCACTCCATTCCCTTTCTGCACAAATGTGTCAGCGCCAAAACGAAAGAGAGGTGCCAGGTTCTGGCTTCAATTCTAGCTACCATCGCCATCGTCCCAATCTTGCGTGTAGCCCTCGACGCGCCCACCTTAATTAGCACAGTTTTTGGAACAATAACCGCCGACTCGAAGAACTTCGAGGTAATCTTTGGAGCGATAATCGACTTAATCATAAACTCCGTGACAGCCGTCTTCATTGTTGCTTACATGTACTTTAGAGTCGAAACCATGGCTTGGAAGTACAGCGTCGAACGCCTCAAATACATGGAGAGCCCGGAGCAGTACGCCAGCGACAAGGATTAGCAGCTCAAGAATAGCCTCCCGTTCCTTGCCTCATTCTGCGCTAATTACACGCCCCGTTCACTGTTCCACGAGAGCAAGGTGAGAACGATAGGACTAGAACACTGTTTCTGAATCGTTTTTCCAACACAGCGTCTCGCTTTCATCGATATTATTCGCAGGCGACGAGAAGAAAAATCTTCTGCTACTTGATTTCCGCTCTTACGACCCTCATCGAATTCGGAGCGAATAACATTCAACTGTTAATCACTGATGTGGGAATAATGGACAATTTGAAGTCATCATTCCCAATTGCTGCCTCACTTCTCCCAAAAAAAATTGAAGTTGCCGCAATCCCACTCACCATGAGCTGTCTACAAACTATTCTATTCCAGGCAACGCATTTTATCTATCTCCGGCACGTGGCAAAGCGACCATATCTGAGCTTTCGTGAAAGTGAATTTTATGGCGACCCCTTAAACGACACCGAGGTGCTAGTCATACGGGTACTGTGCGCTACCCCTACGCTGTTCATAATGTTGCAAGCTCTGAACATAGCAAGTAACGACAACGACACTCGGAAGGTCGTGGGTCATGCCTTTGCAATCCTCGTCTTACTGGGCATCTTCTGGTCGATGAAGAGGCTGATATTTGGCCTCACTGACCCCTTCAAGTTGTTCAGAGCGAAAAATGGCCAAGACCGAGAAACTAACATCCTGAGAGCCAACTCAGCCGCCAGCGAGGAAGGCGTGAGCGACAAGATCGAGGCGATGATGAACACTAAGGACGTGATCGAAAGGTGGAGGTTGGAGAGGACTATGGATTGGGAGTCGATGTCCGAGGAAGAAAAGACCCGCTGGAAGGCAAAAGTAGACCGCAAACACCCCGGCATCTTGCAGATGTTCGGTCTCGTGATTGCATGCCTTGGCGCAGCCGTATTCGTCGGATTTGGATTATTTTTCCTCGTCATTCACTCCGCTTCAAATAACTGGGCGCAATGGCTCTGGCTCACAACTGCCATACTCAGCGGTGTGTCAGTCGATGCATTCGCCGTCCAATGCCTGAGCGGCGAAGACGGCGACCTGGTGTACTCCTACCTTCGCAGATTCTTAAGATCGACCTCCAGGCAAGCGGAAATCGAAGACGGCGACGAGGAGAATCCAGTAGTAGAAGAGGAAGTAGTCGAATCTCCGATCCGAACAAATGCCGTCTCGATTGAAATGACGGAACGGGCCGCCTCCCCTCGCCCGGTCTCGGCCCGCTCAGTGGGCTCTGGGTCTTCGAAAAAAGTTGTAACGGGACCTCGACGCAGACAACAAAAGGAAAACGTTTAAATTAGAATAGTTTGGGATTCATTAACAACTATGTCATTTGCGTCGCTCATACAGAGGCCTCTGTATTTCTTTTGTCTGTATTCGGCTTCTCTAAAGCTCGTCGCTTCCCTTGGCCTTCTGGGTCTTGAAAGACGGTCGAGTTGAAGAAACCGTGGAGCAAACCTTCGGCACCAGCAACCACGCAGGACCGAACCAAAGAATTCGACGAGCACGACGCAACTTTAATATGAGAATGGAGACGTCATTTCAGGTCTTCTCCCTGTTCAATTAAACCCTCACCCAACTTCGACACCTTCGACCGGGCCCAAAGGAAAATAAAGTCAACGAACGCGAAAAGAACCGACACTTCAATTTCCCCACAATAAAGCAACCTCTGAATCAACAGATTCCTCTTCCCCCCCGCCTTTCCAGGCCGTTCTCACACCAACTCCCAGAAAGTCGTCAGCTTCTACAGGTCAATCATAGGGTCGATATATCTACTAGCGTGGCGGCCAAAGAGACTTTGATTCAACTACTGATTGTAAATTAAAACAAGCAAGGCCGCGAACTAGATCTCCATACCGGCTATCATCTAACTCTCCTTGCCTCTATCGACGTAACTCTTTCTTTTTCTACTCTTCCTTCGTTGCCCTCCTCCTCCTCCCTACCACCACCTCTTTTACCCTATTTCTCCCCCACCGAACACCTCCTCCTCATTCAATGCCATCATCATCCTCAAAACCATCCGTTTCCTTCCAGCTATGTATCGCCTACGGCCTAATAACGATAATATCAGCAAGTTATATGACCCCTTGGGTGGCGATAGGAACATTTATCGAGGTGAGGATTGGAGGTCATGAAAAAAACATTTTTATCCTCGTCCACGAGCCCACGACCCCTAGTCCACGAGCTATCCTCATCCACTCTTCTCGACTAACCCCGCGCCCCCCTCCGCCGACGAACCACCGCAACTGAACAGTACTACATGGCAAGGTTTGGATGCAACTACTTCGTCTGGTTGAATACTGCGTTTTACCTCCCCGGCCTCCCCATCTCATTCATGCAGCTTTCGAACGACGAGGTGAGGCCACCCAAGCACTTCGTGGAGGCGAAGTGACGACGCAGGATGAAGCAAGAGTGTTGCGTTTTGTAATTGCGCAGGCCTCAGTAGCATAGACACGTTCAACTTCTTCAACACAAACAAAACTAACACCCGCGTCTTTCATTCCTCTCCCCCACAGCACTGGGATAGAAAGTACGGCATCAAGAACACGTTCCTTTGCCGCATGAGCATAGCCCTGGTGGTCTGCGCCGGCGTTATGTTCAGCTTCCCGTTCTGCGACAGGGACCAGATATTAGTTTTGACTGTGCTGCTGGGAGTGTTTGCTTGGAGGTAAGTGAATAAACCCCAGGATGAGCGTGCTGAAAATATGCGTCTATTCCGTGTATTTTGAGGCCACTACACTACACCCCCTATGCACCTCTAACTCATCGCAGCGGGCACGGGACTTTGACTCCTATGGCGAGCCTATTCCCAAAAAAGGCGGTTGGATTTTTGCAGTTCGGATTTCAGGTCCCCAACGCGTTCGCTCTAGGTCTGTGTTTGAGCTTGGGGCTTTACAACGTAAACACGAGCGAGGTGATGGAGGTGTACACTGACGACAAGGTTCAGAGGTGAGTAAGACAGAGGAGAGTATTTCGCCCAGCAAGTAACGTGACGGGCCGCTAACACCTATGCACCCACCTGACCAAACACCCGAACATCCCCAGATTCTATTTTCACGCAGGGGCTTTCGCAATTTTGGGCCTGATCTGCACGGTTGCGTTAAGGGGCATGAACATAACGAAGGACGTGCACGACAAATACAACAAGAACCTGATGGATCTGTCTACTGTGAGCGGGAGCTTTGGAGAGGACGATCGGACGACCGACGGCAGCAGCCGGTCTTTGCTTTCGGCGGAGGAGGGAAGGAGAACTTCTCCGCCGAACACGCCAAATAGAGAGAAGGACGGCACCTGGGTGGGGGAGGAGGGGGAGGAGGGGGAGGAAGATTATATTTCAAGGCACTCGGCTCCTCTTCTGCCAGGGTCTCCCTCGAAGGGCGCCAAGTTCAGGACGTCCGACTCGTCCGTCGTCCAGGGCTGGGTGCTGGAATCGATCCGGTTGCACCGCTACGTGCTCTTCTTCACCATCTTCGCCAGCATCTTCTCCGGATCCTTCTTTTCCAAGGTCAAGACTGCCGACCCCAACAACGCAACAGGTGAGGACGAGGATTTGGTCTCCGCTTAATCAACTGCTACTTTAATCTAACTCGTCGCTTCGCCTTGCTTCGCTCCTCTCCTTGGCTCTCGTCGCAGGGCTGGGCCAGCTCCTTTACTTCACCAGGCTCTTCGCCGACTTGGCCGGGAGGATATTCACTTTCCTTCCCAGGCCGGGCATGGTCAAGAGCATCAACGGCCTCTTCGTGATAATGCTGCTTAGGATGGTCCTGCTGGTGATCTTCTTTCTCTACATTCTAGATCTCTTCCCCAAGAACGACACTTTCATCGTAGTTCTGGTTGGCTGCTGCGCCTTCCAGTCGGGCTTCAACGCTGTCCTGGTGTACGAATACGTCGGAATTAAGGTGCAGAAGGAGGCTGGGGAGGGCGACTGTGACTGCAACTGCGCCAAATCCATTGCGACCAAGGCCCTCAACATGAGCTTCCAATATGCGTGCTTCGCGGCGTGCCTGTGTAACGTCCTAGGAGTTTACTTGCTATAATATAATGAATAGAATTAGAAAGAAATATATATTTGGTAATTCTTTTGTGTCAAGTATGCATGTAATATATCAATCTTATCCATCATCTTATCCATCATCTTATCAATCTTATCAATCACAAATCTCAGCGTCCTTGAGGACACAGGTTGCGATGTGGTCAATCTCGCATATTTCCTTCCCGCACAGATGTTCACCGTACAATTCACACTTTTTGTCGTCATCATTGCAGCCGGAACAGTATCGGAGCTTACAGATCGTGCACTGATGGGTGGTTGGGTCGCATTTTTTACAGACCTCGCACTCATCGCAGGTAATACGGCAATCAACGCAAGCAGGAATGCCGCATTCGTCGCAGAAATATACTTCACGACAGTCTTCACAAAAAGGTTCTCCACAGACTTCGCAAAAGAAAACTAATTTGCAATCGTCGCAAAATGCGTAACTGCACTCAGAACAAATCCTGGCACCGTCGCAATCCAGGCATGACCCTTCACCGCATTCCCAACAACGCACAATACAGGGTTCGCAGGTTTCGCAAATAAACCCCTCGCAACCGTCGCAAATCTCGACTGAGTTACATTTCTTATAATCCTCAGGATTATAACAGTAACCTAAACCGCATTCCAGACAGGAGACAACCGAAGGACAATCTCCACGCCTACATGTTACTTTTCTGCACGTGGCGCATGGCGGGAATCCAGGGGTCCTGTCTAGGGTCCTGAGCTGCGAACTCAAAACTTTGGATAAAGCATTGCTGCAAAAGTCACAGCAAGCCTTCTGCTTGGAATGGCGGTGGCAGATGTCGTCGCGGAGCTGCTTTATGACTTTGTTCCATGGTTTATCCCAACAATCATCGTTAACGCCGCGCTGCCATTTTGAAGCCTGGGACGGCGAAGCGAGTTTTATGGAAGGTCGTATCGTCGGCGTTAGAAACTGCGGTCCCGGAGATGGCGTCGAAATTAAAAAAAACGTGCATTCTCAGCTAGTCGCTTTGCTCTCGCCGCCTCACCTCAAGTTGACGACTTCCAGGCTGGGGAGTCCTTTATTACCGGAAAACATAGAGGAGACGAGAGGCTGTATGGCATTGAAAGAAAGTGTGGTGATCGGACCCTTCGCCTTCCGCTCGGGCCCGAACTCGGACTTGAGGTCGAGAACCTGTAGTTTCATTGAACCTCTAAGAGGTTTCAATCAAGCGCCTGTGATATTTATGCAGCCCTTTAGGGAGATCGAGACGGTGTGCTCGCGCGAGTTTACTCGCGTTAAAAGAGACGAGAGCATTGCGTCAGTGATTATGGTGGCAGGATCGTGAAGCTCGCGGGTTTGGGTAATCATCGGCTCATTTGGTTTGTGCCATCTAGAGCTGACAGGGAAAGAGATATCGCCCCAATGAAACGAATCGCAGTTCACTATTTTTTGAAGGCGTTTACTCGTCAATACAGACGCCTTGACGGCATCAGTCATAGAGAGGAACCTGAGGATTTCGCCCACGCCTCGTCGACTTCGGAGCCCATAATAAGGGAATTGTTAAAAATGATCTCAACAGAAAACAAATTCCTGCCTGAATTCCTGGAGACGAACTCCAATCTGGGCAAAACTTCCAGCAAGAGATCGACTGATACACACTATAAAAATTCAACGCAAGGGAGTCATGCGAAGAATCCCTCCCCTCATACCCCCCGTACTTCTCTTCCTCACTATTACAGCTTCATTGCTTGTCCTCGACGATGAGCAGGAACACCCAACTGTCCTCACCTTCAAGAAGCCTCTCATCAATACGATCATGACTGCCTTCGCCACTCTCCTCATTGGTGCCGCACACGATGACAACCCCACGGGTTACTACTCCCTTGTCGCGATTGCGCAGTCCTACTGTTTTTACTCCGCCTCCTCGATCCTTGTCAATCTTCTGTCGTCTATCCTCATCTTCTTCGCGATACAGATGTACCGGGCCACCGCCGCTGGCATTCAGCTCCGCCGCTGGCGCTCAGAAATAAGGAATGCTGAAACCAGCTCTGTCCAGCTTAGCACTGATCCTAAGCAAGAACGAAAGCAAAAGCGCATCATGATCCTCTACGCAAATGTGGGGTCTGGCCACAAGAGCGCGGCCAACGCTGTCGCAGCAGCCCTGACTCTGAGGGGCGGGGACGACAGTGAAGATATAGTCGTTCAGAAGATCGACCTGATGGACCTCGCAAGCCCCGCATTCCGGTACGTCATGCAGACTATGTTCCAGAAGGTGAGATGGGAAAAGCGTCGATTCCATTTGCTAGTGCTGCCGCGTGCGAAATACTGACTCGCGCTGCTGGTCGCAGCTGACGCAATCTCTCTTGGGACAACACACCCTAGGTTACTTATACGACATGGGAGACGGGGGAAACGAGAAGAGCCCTTTACAGCGGGCAATGGAGGACGCCGCAGGCCTGAACATAGTAAAAGAAATCGCCAGGTTCAAACCCGACACTATCATCTGCACGCATTTTCTTCCTGCCCAGCTGGTTGCTTCTATCAAGCGAGCTTCGAAGATCCTGGGAGACTCGATAAGGCTGGGACTCGTCATCACTGACTTGGATTTGCAGTCCATGTGGGTGCAACCTGGAGCTGTCGACGTCTACTACCTCCCGAGAGATGACTCCGCAATCGTGCTTAGGGACTACGAATCGCGGGCCGAGGAGAAAAGGAAGAAGCGAGACGAGAAACGAAAGGAAAACCGCAAGTCTAAGCTTACCTCCCAGAGCAAGGTGGTCGTGAGCGGAATTCCCATTGCGCCAAGGTTCACTGAAGCGGTTGGAAAGAAGGCACAGAAAGATTTGAAGGCAGGATTCGACATGTTCAACTTGAAGCAGGAAGACCCAAGGCCCGTCGTCGTCGTGATGAGCGGTGGAGTTGGAATAGAGGAAGTGTACAAGCTATGCCTGAGCGCGAAGACGGCCTGCCAATTCGTCGTGGTGATGGGCCGCCAGGCGGACGTACGAGAGGTTCTCGACGCGGTGAAAATTCCCAGCAGGCACTCCGTGGAGCTCGTGGGGTTCTGCAAGGAGATGCCAACGCTCTTGAGCGTCTGTGATATGATGGTCGGCAAGTGCGGAGGTCTCACGGCAGGTGAGAAGAAGGGGGGGGGGGGGGGTTTCGAAGTCATAAGCTGCTTCAGCTCTTTCTCCGCGTTCACAACTCAAAACTCGTTAACACTTACTTATTCCCACGCCTCAGCCGAGAACGCCGCCCTGGGCGTGCCCCTCCTAATCCTCTCCCCGATCCCAGGCCAGGAACAGCGCAACGCCGACGTGCTCCTCGAAACAGGAGGCTGCCTTAAAATTAACGACCTCCCGCTAATACCTTCGAGGCTGGACTATGTTTTGGGGGGTGGGGGAGGGAAGATTGACGAGATGAGGAGGGGGATGGAGAAACTGGCGAAACCGTTATCAGCGTTTACTGTTGCGGACGATATTTTAAGAGGATAAAAAAATTGTCCGGTTCTTTTCTTTGGGGAAAATGCTTTTATTTTTTTATTTTTATCGCATAGAACTGCATAAATTTAGAAGCCTCCTCCTCCGCGTCCGAATCCTCCCTCGCGGCCGCGGTACTCGCGGTCTCCTCCGCGGAAGCTGGGCTTGTCTCCTCCGAAGTCCTTTCCTCCCTCCTCCTCGGGGCGGGCTCCGGGGCGGGCGGCGGCCTTCTTCATGGTGGCGGGGACGATCTCGGCGGGGAGGGCGAGGTAGGTGCGGAGGTAGTCGAGGCCGGTGAGGGACTCGTCCTCGGACTCGGTGGTCAGGTAGCAGTAGCTGTGCTGCCAGCTGAAGGTGACGCGGACGAGGCCACGGGAGGCGAGGCTCTTCATGAGCATCATGACCTCGAGGTTGGAGACGCCCTCGATCTCGGGGTGGGTCTTCTGGGCGGAGTCCTTCTTGACGACGCAGACGCCCTCCTTGAAGAGGTAGGAGTAGACAGCGATACGGTTCTTCTTGGGGATGAACATGGTTGCGATTTAATATCCAATTCTTAGGGGAAACGGAAAGCCTGTTGGGATTTGGATTTTTGGGGTTAGCTTGGTTTTTTTAGGGGGGGGGGGCGAAGAGGGGGGGAGGGGCTGGAGCAGTCAAAGACGGAGTTTGGGCGAGGATGGAGGCTGGCGGAGTTTAGCCAAACATATAGTTAGGCTAGTTTCGGCGCTTCGTTTACGAACTTCTAGACAACTGGTAATGGGCGGCCCTTATTTATTGAAGATAGGCTCAACGCGAATAGGGGGAAGACACAATGCAGCCACCAAGAGGACTAGCTCGAGCGGGGCCAACGGATGGGCCGTGGAGAGGCCATGTGGAATGACCGCGAATAATTGGAGGTGGGCCTTGTACGTGGAGGTATGATGGAGGTATTGGGGGCGGCTCGTAGATAGGAAATGGGGGTCGGTACGCGGGGGGAATAGAAACTAACCAAAAAGGGAATGTCCTGAGGATTGGCTAAGTTTTCCATGGTTGGGGATCACTGTACAAACTTTTTGGGGGTGGTGTTTTTGGGAATTGGCGGCGTAAAGTTGGGGGAAATGTTTGGGTGGTTGCCCTCTTGGGTTTTGGGATCGGGTAGTTGTATTTTTTATTTCCGACGTTCTGCTTCTCTCTCCTTACCTTGCCTTTTCCCTGCAAAACGTAAAATCTCAATTACTTACTCCGCAACGACAACATGAACGCCCTTTCCCAATTCTCCCTCACTCTCCTTCTCCTTTCTCTGCTCCTGAGCCCAGCGTCATCCTTCGCCTTCTCCCCCCGTTCTCCCCTCACCTCCTCCAAAATCTCAGGTCTAGCTGGCGAACGAGTCTCTTCTCACTCACGTCTCTATGCCCGTGGCGCGAAAGGCGGCACGAAGGTACGTCAACAGGTTTCTGTATGCCGATGCTGCTCGATGAAGGAGCTCGCTGAGTTGGGGTTTCGGGTGGTGTGAGAAAATAGCAGTATAAAGTTTGTCGAGAACTTGACTCAGGGTGCCCGCCAGAAACACTCTAAAAATTTCATGTAATAGCCGCGTCGAGCCACGAAGAGCGTAGCGATATCTCATGATGATTGGCGTCAACGATTTCGAAAGCAGTATTTCTCATAATCTCAAATTGATGTACTATCTTAAGATGCAACGAGTTTTGTGAAGCCCTCTCTATTTTTTACTCCCTCTCCCACTCCATTCCCATTCTAACACCCTCCATCCTACTCTTATTATTATCCCCAGCGCGAGGACTTAAGTTACATTGAATCCCGCGACATGACCCGTGAGGAAATGCTCGAATACAACAGACAAAGGTACCTTCCCCCTCCCCTCCCCTCTTCAAAATTACAAGGCCGCCTCTAACCCTCTTTCCTTTCGTCTTTTCAGCGAGGAAATAATGAACACCGAACTTAATGTAATGACCGCAGCGTCTTTGGTAATAAGCCTCCCTATACTTTATTTATGTTGGGTAGCGTTTTACAGCGAATAAGAATCCACGCAATATCGAGAGATGTTGAGAGAGAAAGAGAGAGAGAGAGAGAGGGAATTGCACGCAAGCGAATGAGACAGGGAAAAAAAAAAGAAACACACACACACACACACACACGCACACGCACAGCAAACACTCTAAGCAAGAAAAGACATGACATGAAAAAAAAAAACAGCCGAAATAGGGAGCTCTTTTAAAAATCAAAATAACATAAATTTGTTCGTCCCTCCCCGCCCGCGTTCCTCTCTCTTCTTCTTTTATCGTTCCAGGACGCCCCCTAGAACCTCTAGAGCGATGAGTTCCTCATCTTTCATTTTAGTTATTTGTTGAACTCTAGTGTGATTAATGTTGTTTATTTCTGATTTAGGGGATGAGCCTTTTCGGGGACGCTTTGAAGGGGGAAAGGAAGGTGATGGAGGAGGGGAGGATGGGGGGGAGGATCTATTTAAGATTTTTGTTGTTGCTGTTGTTGTAGTCGACGTTGTTGTAGTCGACGTCGTTGTTTGGTCGTTTGACTTTTCGGTCAAGTTTGACTCCAAACCCGTCAACTTAATTTTAAGCTCCTCGTGCCTTCTACTCAACCTCTCCATCGTCTCCTCAACCCTCCTCTCAACCTCCTGAGGATTCTCAACCATCTTCTCGACCTCAGACCAGAACTTTGAACTTGGACGGTCGGACGAAATTAGACAGAGCTCGGAGAGGGAGGAGGAATCGGAAGGGGACTTCGCGAAATACTTCTGAGCGTGAGAGCGGATTTGGGCGGAGGAACTATAAGGGGGTTGTTAGAAGGGTATGTTATTTTGTTTCATAAATAATGTTTAGAGGTCCGTTTCGTTTTGAAACGTTTCTCCCTCTTCTCCTGTCTTGTCTTCTCCTGTAGGTCCCTCTACTCTTTTCTCACCGCGTGGGTATTAAATTACTGACGAGCTTCCAGTCTCGGCCGTAAAGGGTCAGACCTTGCAGGAAGAGATCGTGCTCGGATTTGGTCCAGCGGCCACGCTCGAAGGACGACATTGATGAAACGATGGGGAGGAGACTTTAAGGGAAGGGCGGCGGGGGTAGGAGGGAGGAGTTTTTAGGAATGTATTTGACGATTGTAGAGATTTTTAAGGTGGAATATCTCAGTCACGTAGTAAGATTGACCCCCAAACACAATTGATACGGTCGATAAGCCACGGGTGTATGAAGAAAGGAGGGGCAAATCTGGAGCTTCTAGTTCGGTAGACTTTTGGTTTAAAGTGTCTGATTAAGCCACTAGCGCTTCGTTATTGTATTAAATTTACAGCAACTGCGGTAGCAGGAGATAACAGGAGGCAGTATGTAGAAGGTAATAATGGTTTTACGTATTCTTTGATCGATTTTGAGCCTCTTTTATGGCAATTCCGAAGCCATTTTGCCATTTTTTGGGGGCTTGTCATTTCTGCTGGCTGCTCTTTACTTTCGAAAATAATTAAACAGCTTTGACATTTTTATAGCATTATATCCAGCATTCGAGGACCAAATCTGTAGCTATCAATACAATCGAATCGTCCGCGAACCTTCAATTAAAACTTCCAAGCCTCCGTGGCTGTCGTCCCTCGACCTTCACCTCCTCCCTCCTCCCACTCTCCCCTCCTCCTTCCCCCTCCCTAGAAAATGCGCCTCCTCACCCACAACACCCTCCAATCCCCCTTGACCTCCTCCTACCCCCTCAAAATAACCTGCACAGCCCTCCGTCACATCCCTTCCACTCCTTTGACTACCGACGAAGGGCCTTATGACTTTGTAAGAAACCTGCTCGAGAACGGGAAGATCGAATGGGACGGCGTCACAGGAGCGAGGGAAGACTTGAAGGACAAAATCGAGGAGTTAGCGGTGGGGGATTTACAGGTGAGGGTTGAGGTTGTTTGATAATAATAAAAGCCATTTTGGCTTATTTCGTTTCTAAACGAAAAAACACACCCTTCGTTTGGTCCCACGCGCAGCTCCCGTCATCTCAACCTTCCCCCGATTCACCTGACTACACGTCAACGTTAAAAACTCTACACATACTATTGCTTGAGGTTCACGTTCTAGAAGGTACGCTGATTGACAAGGAGAACGGCAGGGCTTTTAAGATCGATAACGGGATACCTAATATGATTTTGCTGGAGGATGAGATTGAGCGATGATAATAAAAGGAGGGTAGTTGGAGTTTTTAAATAGTTCATAATACTCTTATTCGTTTTTATTTATTTATGGATTTAGGGTTGTTGTTGGATTGAGCGGAGGTGGGCGATTACAGCATTGTTTTCATAGACGTCGATGTGGGAGGGGACTAGCTTGGAGCAGTTGTACGTAGAAGGCATGGGGACAGAGCGTTTGATGCGAGTCGGGGATGTTCATCGACACTTCAGTTCTGAGCAATTTTTGAAGGCTTGTTCGCGTACTTCTTGAAGGTTTGTGTTGGAGGAGGTCGACGAGGGATTTGATGGGAAGAAGAAGATTAAAGGGAATGATGACAAGGATTTTTGGAAAGGAAGAAAAACGCTACATATAGTTATCTGTTTTACTGTAAAATTACGATTTATTTTTCATGGTTTGATGAAAACCGGTACAAACATTTCAATGTGGCGAATTATTGTATAGATCGGAGGTAGGCAACTACCGCTTTGGAGTCGCTAACGTCAACATCAGAGGGGACTAGCTTGGAGCAGCCCATGAAGACACCACCATTAAAGTCATTACACTTTTGAAGCGAGTCCGGGACCTTTATCTCTCTTAAACTTGTGCAATCTCCGAAGGCTTGTTCACCTAAGTATCGAACGCTCGTGTGAAGGAGTTCGACCTTTTCTAGACTGGAGCATTGACGGAAGGAGTAGTTACTAATGGATGTTAACGACTTAGGGAACTTTATGTCCTTCAAATCACTGCAGCTATAGAAGCACCATTCACCGATGATTGTGATGCCTTCGGGGATGTCTACATCGACGAGATTGACGGCCCAGAAGCAGGCATAACATCCGACCTTCGTAATATTCAGAAGGAAGACGACCTTCATTACTTGCTTCATCCTTTCCTTCCTCTCATAATCATACCAAGCTACCTGATAACTTACATCATTCCCTCCATGAACAATAATCTCGCCACAAGGCTCATTTTCCAACCCGATCAGCTTCTTCTCAACTACCTTGTGCCATTTTCTATCAAGCCAACGCATCGCAACTAAAGTATCGACCATAACGAAACCAACGAACAGTCGCCTGAAGTCGTCTATATGCATGAAATCATCACCTCTGACAGCTGGGGTTTCGTCGGCAGCAGCATCCGACTCTGAACCATCAAATACTTCCTCCTCTTCGTCTTCGCCCTCTAAACTGTTCGGATTTGGTATCTCAATTACATTCGATAGGTCTTCAGACGTTATCTTTGACATATTGCGTGATAATGAATGAGAAAGTCCGGTATTTCCTTTTTGCAGAGAAATCCCCAAAGGCCCACCACTCACCACCATGTGCGAGCCTTCCAAAACGTCCACCGGCCTCAAACGCCGCTCCAAGCGCGAAAAATCATCCTCATCACCCTCCACTTCAAACCCGGTGCGGGCTGATGAATCGCATAAAGAGAGTTTAGCAGATAATATTTTAGCGAGGTACGCCCTTACGATTTCTCCTCAGAAAGCTCCTCTATACACTCCTTTATAAACTCCTCTATACACAATAATCTAACATTGATATCAATAGCCTCTCAGACGTTTCCCTAATGTCCGTCCTCCCAATATTAGCCACAATACTAGTTTTATCCTGCGCCATCCTCGCATACTCCGGTTTCCGCGGTCGAACTACCTGCGTAGGAATCGACCTCGGCACGACGTTCTCAGTCGTCGCTGTGAGGTCTAACGGAGGGATAGGGGATGTGGAGGTTGTGGATGGGAGGGATGGGATTGTGCCTAGTGTGGTTTGGTATGGTGGGGGGGGGGAGGTTAAGGTTGGGAAGGAAGCTAAGGAGGAGATTATGAAGGTGAGAAAAAACGGACAAATTACTTCTCAAGCGATTGAGGCTATGAGAAAACTAACGGATATTCGTTGCGCTTCGCTTACTTCGACTTGGTAGGACTCTAAGAACGTCGTTTACAACGCCAAGAGATACATTGGTCGAGATGACGTCGAAAGGGATGAATGGCGAGAGGTGAGAAACGTTACACTTTTTCGCACAATCAACCGTTACTTTATTCTAACTCTTCGCTTCGCTCCGCTCTGCTTCGCCCCTTGACTCGATTTCATTCACAGTTCACCTTAACCCCCACTCCCCTCGACAAAAAACCTAAAGGCTTCGACCTAATAAGCTCCTGGTCCTTCCTAACATCCTCCGGCTCCACCCACACCCCCGAAGAAGTCGGCTCCACAATAATCTCCCACCTCCTAAACATAACCTCCCTCCACCTCGGCCACAACCAAATAAAAACAGCCGTAATATCCGTCCCAACTAAATTCAATCAGAAGCAGAGACAGGCTACAGCTCTCGCGTTTAAACTCGCCGGGATTAAGGTAACGAGAATTCTCGAGGAACCTGAAGCGGCGGCGTTGGCGTATGGTTTGGTTAAGAAACCGGGGGTTAACTTTATACTGGTGTATGATTTTGGAGGAGGGACTTTAGACGTTAGGTGAGATATGGACTTATTTAGAATACAACCGTTTAATGGGGGAGAGATTTTCTAACCCGTTATTGACGGAAGCAGTGTGTTGCATGTTAGCGATGGGTATGTGGAGGTTATGGCGAGCGAGGGGGATGAGGTGAGGAGAAGAAGATACGTTTGCGACATGTTGCTGCCGTTCCTGACAAAAACATCTTTCGCTGATCACAGTTTTTGGGAGGGGGAGATTTTGATAGAGTCATTGCGGAGATGTTTTGGAAGGAACTAGGTGAGTTCAACTGAGATGGAAAAGGCCAATACAATAAACGAAATGAAATGAGGACAACCTTTTACCCCCGTACCCGGTGTGGCACGGAAACGCTCTCGAGCGTGCTGTCGACAATACTTTTAATAGCCCGCATCGCTAATCCGATCTTTTTGATGATTACATTTGGTTCAAGAAGGAAGAGTTTTTTTTAAGAGCACTAACTCAATCGACTTCCACTACAGAGGCCAAAGGTCAAATAGTCTCCAACTCTAACGAATGCCCCCACGGCGACTCAACAAGGTGCACTCTCGACGATTTATACGTGATTTCTGAAGGTGAGGAATGGCAGGGGCGGAATGTGTGGGAGTAGGAGTCGGAGGAGCTAGAATCTTTGGAGCAATTGTTGAAGTTGGCGTCGCCAGAGTTCAGCAAGGAGCGCGTCACGTCAATCCCGTTCAAATGTTATGTTAACTCGTCGCTTCGCTCCTCGCTCCTCACTCCTCACTCCTCAGGATTAAAAATCGAAATGTCAAACATATACGACACACCCTCCCCTGTCGCTAAATCTTCTTGCGTAACGTACGACTCAAAGTGCTCCCCCAAAACCGTCGAGCTCTCAATAACTAAAAGGAAATACGACGCCATAACTGAAGATCTATTTTCAAGAAGCGCCGCACCTATTCACGACGTCCTCGAGAAATTGGAGTTGCAGCCGGAGGATATCGACGAGGTCGTTATGGTTGGAGGTACTAGTCGGATGCCTAAAATTAGGGAATTGGTAAAGGAGGTGCTGAAGAAGGAGAAACTCAATGTCGAGATCGACCCGGACGTTACTGTGGCCTTCGGATGCGCCGAGGTTATTGACTAGTTCGGAAAGTTATTTTTATAAAAATTGGACAGCGGATTTGGATTATAACTATTTACTATGTCTTAGATTTAGAACGTTCAATCTCAGGTACTTCAATCACCGTCATCACGAACGTTCCAACACAAAAAAAACTATTAACTACTTGCCAAGCACATACGTTGAGAACCACTTGAAGGTTATAACGAATTTGATCGCAACCCACGCGTCCGATAACGAGCTGCCTGCATTCGCGCAGTCCCCCTGGACGACGGACGTTCCTGGGTTAGAGTTGCGTAAATCGTCGCTTCGGTCCTCACAGTTTTGACTTCGCTCACCTCCAAAAGCTCCACCCCCTCCTCTCCAGCTTCGATTCTTTTCAAGTTCGACGCGATTACCTTCATCGTGGGGCGCCATTGAGGTCTTCCCATGGCTCCGCCTAGATTTGCGGGGTTGCTATCGACTGTCCATCGGTATACCAGCACACTCGTCTCCTTATGGATGAATATCGCTCCTGGTTGAACGGCGCCGTGAGGGTAGAGCCTTCCGCTACCCAACTTCGGGTGCTTCGAATTTCCCTTAAACCCTCCGTATTTATTCGGCAGAGGAGACCTAGGTCCGACTATCTCGAGCTCAGGGGCATAAGTGTCATGAATATGAACAGCCAGGGAGTTGTCCTGCAGGCCGAGGAACGTCCACTCCTCTGGCATGCCACCCCAATCCTGCAAAGCGAATCGCAAAGGAGGAGTTGTTTACAGCGTTAGAAATCGTGGTGAAGTTTGCAGCAGCTATTCATACACCCTCTCACCTTCTTTGCCTGTTCTGCATCCTCTTGTTTTTCACTCGTCAAGAAGACAACTTTTACACCGTCAGGAACATTTTTGCTGTCGCGGAGTTGCCGAGCATGATCGCGACAGAAAGGTCACCACCTTCCCCTGGTAACGCCAGAAGGAACATGTTAGGAAGAGATGAGAAGGTGAGAGAGGATCCAGTGTTGACGCACCTGTAGGTAATCACAAGAAGTCCCTTGGGAGACTCATTAATCAGCTGCTCGAGAAGCTTCTGACCAGGGGCTGGATCTACGGATAGGTCCACGACGATGTTTTTCTCTTCGGCCATCGAATTTTGCAAAATCAATCACAAAAAAAACCTCTCTGGGGATACTTTTCAGAGCTTTGAGCAGTTCCAATGTAAGACCACGCAATTAGGAAAATAGTGCCCCGCCAGCGACCCTTCGATCAAAAGTCAGGCATATTATTCACTCCGATGTTCCAAAATTAAACGTTGAATCCCCTCTCCCTGCTCTAACCCGCTTCGCAAGACTGAGCAAGAAATCCATGTCTTATGCTGAAGGACGAGAAAGCGACCCCGGACCGCCATCCCTCGCCCGTCGTCGCTCTTTCACAGCTGAAGTTGCCCCGCCCGGATCGCCGGGCGTAGAGAGCGTGAGGAGCGCTCCGCCCAATTTCATGACCATTCCTGGAAGTCCCGGAGGTGAGACGGCATGAGTCCTGGATGGAATGAGGATCGATTAAGTTTTCTCACCACTACGACACACGCAATGAATTGCACAGCAAGCTCTGTCAAGTCACACGCGTCGCAGGTCTCGCTGCTGAGCAACGCATCTTCGTCGTCAATCACTGGGTCAGTTTCCATCAGCAACATCCTAGGTGAGACATGCGACGAACGATATGTATTGTATTGTCTCACACCACAACTACAACCAACGCTGCAGCGTTGACGATTTGCCCCATATGCTTCCTACCTCCTCTGAACCCACGGGCAATGATAACACCCTGCGGCCACACATTCTGCAGCTCGTGCATGAACAAATGGGCGCAGCATGGGGCCGGGGGCAGGAACTACATAAAGTGCCCCAGCTGCAGGGTCAGCTTCAGGAAGGAGCAGCTGACGCGCAACATAATGGTCGAGAACCTTCTGGAACAAGGTGAGGCGGCGAACTGAGAGTGAATCATCGATACTTCCGCACCTACGTCGCTGCTACCTCCTTCCCCGCCGTTTCTAACGCATGAACATGATCACCCCTTCCTCCACGAGATAGTCCTCGGTCTCGAGCCGAACGAAGAGGAAGTCCCGCCTCCTCCCGTCACCCACCCTCCCTCCTCATACTTGCCCGCCCCCCCTCCTCCCCCCTCCTCATACTTGCCCGCCCCCCCTCCCCCCCCCCCCTCAAACCCCTCCGCCAACCCAACCGTCTTCCGCGCCGGCGCCACCCCCATCCCCCGTTCCCGTCACACCGAGAACCACCTCCTCCTAATGGGTCGTATCCGTCAACTCGGCGGCGTCAGCCCCGCCTCCGACTCCACCGTCCACGGTCTCCTCATGAACGGTATAAGGAATCAGAGGAGGGTTAACCTTGTTAATAGGTCTAGGAATTATTACACTAATGTTAGGAGTAGACGTCAGACTGAGCCTGTGACATCTTCTACACGTGGTACACTCTTAGAAAATATTCGAGAAGGACGTAGTCTTAACCGTGTAACGACGAGATCTGAAACTCAACCTAGTGTTACGGAAGGCAGTAATTCTAGGACGACGTTGTTGGAGCAGATAAGGTTGGGAAGGAATAGGGTTTTTGAGAGTCAGGCTGTGGGGGGGGAAGGTATTTATCCGCCTTTTTACGCTGGAGGTTCGTGAGCTTATTTGTAGAGAGAGAGAGAGAGAGAGAGGGAAACGTTGTGGGAGAGAAGCGGCTTGTAGTTCGAATGAAGTAATTCGTCGTATTTTGTTGTTGTTAAGACAAAATAAAAAGAAAGCGGCGGCGTTCATTTATTATATTTTCACATGCATAGCTTTCATTACATCATCTCCGATCCTCACGTAACCATCCTTCCCACCTTTTTTGCAGTATCCCTTCATTCCTTTCCCCTCAAATTCTTTCGTGTAAATCGAAAAGAAAAAAACCCCAGACTCAACCGTTAGAAAAATAATTTGTTTCTCACATAACATAAAAGTCTTTCCAATATTGTTCTCACCTCCACCTAAAACCTCAACCTCCAATCTCTCCCTCATATAAAACCACTCGTCATGTAAAACCTTACAATGATTTTTAGAATTTAAATGACACCCCCACGGTTTCTGACATAACGTGAAATGCGTTGAATATATATCTTCAACCTTAGTCTTTTAAAAAAAAACCGTTAGAATTTTTTTTTATAAATAAGACGTTCTTTCTCACCTCTCTACAATCTTGACATATCTTAACTCCTTTAACCGGACCTCTACATTCCCGATTATCCTTCGTATAAGGGTTATCTCTCATATTATTATACTCACATCTATTCAAAACGACACTCTCAACTAATTCAACAACATAGTTAGAAATTCTCTCTGTAAAAAGAAGGTTGAAGAACTCACCTTCGTTAACTTCTTGATAATAAAATGGTATTAAACCTTGAAACGTCATCGCACCCCAAAAAGGTCCTACACCTGTTCCGTTCCAACCTGGTTTACCTGATGTATAGTTAGAATAACGTTATTTTTAATATGTGGGGGGGGGGAGTTACCTGGTTCGTTGAATGGTGTGTTTAATATAATGTTTACGAGACGGTTGAAGGTTGATATAGAAGGACGGAGGATTAGGAAACCACCTTGTGCTCCAGCTATTTGAATGTTAGAAAAAACCAAATTAAAAAACCGTTACAAATGAGAAAACGTACCTTTACGACCGGGTTGTACCATCCCCCAATCTTCTGTATACATCCCCGCACCTTCTTCCATAATCTTAATCCTCTCAATAACCTCATCTAAAGGTTTTAAAATTAAAGAGTCAACGTCTAAAATTATAGCGACGGTAGAGGGGAGAGTGTACGCGTAGAGTTTTATTAGTTCGGAAGGACCGCAGCAGCCGTTTTGGGAGATGTGGTTACGGAGGTTCGGGGTTTTTATTAATGTGATGTCTGAAGAGTGTGACGAGAGGCTTTAAGTGTTAGTGTTTGTTTTTTTTAGCTTTTAATTTTAAGGGTTTATGGCCATAAAAACATCGAGCAGCTCACCTAAAGGTGTAGGAACGACTCTACATTCCCATCCAGCATTTTCAATACTTCTATGACATTCAGTCCCCTCAGCATCTTCATGTACGTATGCTACGAAAGTTGGAGATTGTGAAGGAGGTGCGTGTGTGAGGATGGACTTTTTTAAGACGTATGCACCGTCTATTAGACCTATTAAGGTGGAATCGTGGGAGGTTGTGGAGGAGCAGGAGGTTAGGGTTATTGTGTAGGTTACGGTTGTTGGAGAGGAAGGGATGGAATGTAGGGTTGGGTTTAATGCTGAGTTATGTGCTGAGTTATGTGCTGAGTTATGTGCTGAGTTATGTGCTGAGTTATGTAATGGAGGGATTATTTTGCTTTTATTGTTGTTTGAATCATTGGTTTCGTAATTGGTGTAGTAATTCAACGAAGCGTAATTCGTTAAGGTAACGAGGAGGATTGATAGGATCAAGAGGAAACTGAGGAGGGAGCGAAGTCTCGTCATGGAATTATTGCCCAATTATTGCCCAATTATTGCAACGTATGTGCAGCAGCAATATTAAAATTTATGTGGAAGATTGTGGTGTGATGGTAGTATGACAACGGATGTAGTATATTCGACAGAGATCGTTTCGTAGTTATAGTAAAATCAACGTTTTAATTATCCCAGGTATCCAGTCATTTTAATACTTTATTAAAAATAACGATTCACGTTCGACTTTCATATCATTGAAATATTACTAGACGTTGTTGTTCATCATAGCTTTAACGCCATTAACATATATCCTTTCAATTAACGTTAAAAAAACCAATTTAATCCAAATAAGTGATTTCACCCACCGTTTACATCGATAACCTTCCCCTTAAAGTAAATCAACATACCAATTTACTTAAACGTCATGTTAAACGTCATGATTAAATTAATTCCCAATCCCTTCCTCTTCCTCATCTTACTTCCTTCCCTCCTCCCTTCCTCCTTAAGCGTCCCCTTCCCCCCGAATCTCTCTCCCCCTCCCTTCCCTCCCCTCTCCTCCCGAACTTTACACCCAACCCATTCCCATTTAATCCTCTTCAATAACCCTTCATTAATATTACATTCTTTCCGTTCGAGTGATTTTAATATTATACATGATTTAATACCTAGAGTTACTGGTAGTTTTGGAGGAGAGACGAGTAGTTATATATATATTAATGAATATGGTGTTATTGTAGGTACTATTAAAGGTAAGAAAAACAAAACAGAAGAGAAAATCATATAAAAAAATATATCTTAACCCGTTAGGCATTTTAAATGACGGGATAAAATGCCTAACGGGTTAAACAACTAAGTTAGTCTAACTAAATTGTCTTAGGTTTATGGTCTGAGAAAGGTTACATTCCAAAATTACCTAAAGAAATCCGTCATGAATATTATAAACATGTAAATTCTTCTGTTCGTATAAAACCACAAATTAATAACAAAGAAGACGAGGGTGATACTTACATGGATGTGAAAAATGACGATGATATAGGTAGTATTACAGGCGACGATGATTACGTATTATTAGATATACTTTCACCAGAATACGATCCTCCTGATCAGAAGAAAGAATTACAGAAAGAGTGGATTGAAATAGAAGGTTATCCTGTAACCGATTTATACGAATACGATTGTAACGGAGATGGTAAAGGGGATGTTGTTAGCGGATGGATTTATGAAGATGAAAGGTGAGCGTTACGGTTGTTGTTTTTAATGTTCGTTTTATTTTTTATTTTTAACAAGAGCGACTTTTTTTACAGTGTGACATTTAATGAAATACAATGTTGGAGTTTAGAAGAAGGCGTTGTTTGGAGTAATCAATTAGAGATAAAAGGTTTCGGAGGTCGATGGGATTTCGGGATTGAAATTATAGGAGGGAAGGGTTACGTCATGACGAGGTGAGAGAATATAAGAACGTTGGGATGTTGTGAACGTTTTTAGGAACGATAATGGCTAACGGATTTAATAATAACAACGTTATTACAGCTTGTGTAAAATGGTTAGAGTCGATTTAAAAAACGGTGAAATGTCACCCGTATTCGTGTATGAAGGTACCGGTGTCGGGGAGTGCTCTGGAAGCTTGATTTCAGGAGAGTACTTCGTTAATGGTAAAGGGTTGGGGAAGTGGAGTTTAGGGGGAGGGAGGGGGGGGGAGAAGGAGGTTAGGGGAAGGCCGGAGGGGGCGGCTGTTGGGGTTGGAGGGAGGAGGGTCATGTTCTGGAGGACAGAGGAGGTACGATGGACGGCGAGGAGGATATTCATTTATTTCGTTTGTCGTTTTTTTTTAAAACGAGGAACGGTAAAACCCTTTCTAACGCACCACCCTCGCTTTCGATATTTCGCCTCGATATTCCTTCAGGCTGAGGACGACGATGACGAAAACGTCGCGCTGCTTTATATGTTGGATTCAGAGACGCTCGAAATAATTCCCGGGTATCCGCTTAAGTTCACGTGCATTTCAGGTCACGTCTCGCAGCCTATAACTGTGACGAAACCTAGAACGGAGACGGGGGAGAAAGGACTCAGAGGCGTCAAGGTCGGAGGAGGGTACGGTGTGAAGGTCGCTTTTACGGTTGACAGTCTTCTGATTATTTTGGATACAGAGACGTTTGAGATTTCAGAGACGAACTTGGGATTCACGAGCACGACTATTCCTTATACTAGAACTCACGAGTCGGGGACGTTAATTGGGGTCGCAGGTGCGGAGAGTGTGGCCGAGTACAGGTGAGAGAGAGAGAGAGAGAGAGCGGCGGTGTCGTTGAAATTGCAGTGTGGAGCGAAGCGGCATCAGTTTTATGACTCTTCTTTAATGAATCGGTGCAATCTACGACATAAGTGCTCAAGACGAACTTTAAAAGTCGAAAAGCTAACATCGGTCGTCGCAGGATCGAGGAGGTCGGAGGAGGAAGGTGGGAGAAGGGTCGAAGGGGAGGCAGGAGGGACGCAAACGAGGGGGAGGTCACGGTGGAAGACATGGAAGTCAAGGGAGGGTGGGTGAGAGTGGCCTACGAAACGAACGGAAACATGGGCGATCGGCTGTCCGGCGTCGTGGAGATTTGGGACGCGTCGAAAACCAACGGCGGCGTGGTGTTCGCGAAGCAGGGGATCACGGGAGAGGCGACCTTCTGGGGAGGTGCAATCCCTCGCACGATGGAGTTGACTCTTAGGATAAAGAAGTCAACAGGGGGACATACATCGCAGAACTTTCTGGTGCACTACAACGAGCATGTATTGGAGGGCCTCGAGTGGTTGGTTCTGCTGCCGATGCTCATGGTTGGAGTCGCCGTAGGAGGGTACGACGATGAGAAGAGAAGGAAGAGGGAATTTAGGGAAGAGATTTACGGCGATGGCAGGGGCAAGGGCCTGAGTCTGGGTTGATGTTGCGGCAATTATTAGAAACAATTAGAATTTATAGTGTAAAATTTGTGTGGGACTTTAAAATATAATAAGTTAGGGTTAGGGTTAGGGTTAGGGTTAGGGTTAGGGTTAGGGTTAGGGTTAGGGTTAGGGTTAGGGTTA
>BRXX01000543.1:0-23888 GCA_030267905.1 Triparma verrucosa
CCCTCCGAGTCATGTTCTTCAGCATTAATGCCGTCGTCGGTAAGGTACTTGCCTGCGACGCAGATTCCGGTACACGACATTGATCCCTCGGCGCTCTGGTACTTTCCAGCGGCACACACAGTGCAGTCCATGGTGGAAGGCAAGGTCGAATATTTGCCCTTTGGACACGCAGCGCATTGCAATGTCCCATCGATTTCGGGCAGGCCATACTTGCCGGACGGGCAGTATCCAGATCTGACTTCTTCCAATGAGAGCTCTTTATTGTGCCACATTTTGAAGTAGGCGATGGAGCCGTCAAAGTAAATGTCGAAATAATTCCGACCAAGAAAGTGACGGGTGCGAGTGAGAACATAGGGAGTGTGTCCGTCAGTCTTGGTTCCGGCGAGGTACCCATTCTTATACATCTTCATGGTGCTACCAGACACAGTTACAACCACATGCGTCCAGGCGCCAGCGTCCCAACTGCTCGCAAGTAAATCCTTGTACGCGGAGCCCCGACGAATATTCCACGATATTGTGGAGGTGCCAGAATAGCTTTCTAAGGCAACAATATCTTCGTCTCCACTGCCAAAATCAAATATGGGTAACCAATCATCGGAGCCTCCAAAGTTATTAAACTTGACGAACGTCTCGAAAGAAGTCTTTCCGCCCCACCTCCAGTCGGTGAAATCGAGGTAGTCGTTGCTTCCGTCAAAAGATATTCCACTTGCAGAACATGTGGGTTTACTACAGCCACTACTGCATGACGTCTTTGGGGTTGCAACAAGAGTGCTGTGCGATGCTGGTGTAAGAAATTTATGACTTTGACGTTACGTATTACTCGTCTCACCTGCCTGGAGAAGAATCGCTTATGGGGCTATCCTGTGTGCAACCTCTAAAATCCCAATTATGAACGAGAGTTATGCAAAAGGATGAGCCAGAGTAGCTTGTTAACCCGTCGGAGCATGTTTGACAAGTAGAGGAAGATGATGCTCCCGTAGATGAGCTGTACTTTCCAGCTGGGCACGAGGTGCATGAGGAGGAGGCTGTAGATGAGCTGTACTCTCCAGCTGGGCACGAGGTGCATGAGGAGGCTGAAGATGAGCTGTACTTCCCGGCTGGGCATGCTAGCTTCGGGGCATTATCACTATTGTCTGGAGTGACGCCCCAACAATTGCAATTGATGCAAGAACTTGATTGGCCGGCGCAATAATAACCTGCAGGACACGTTGTACAAACATTTGCAAGCAAAAATTCGCCCGAGCAGTATGTGCCCGCGTAACAACTTCCGGCGACCCTCACAGAGAACTTCGTCAAGACGAGAAGTAGAGCGAAAAGTGTCGATCTAAAGATCATACTTTTCCGCCTGTATTAAGAGTGGCGTCGAGGGGGGGGGGAGGGGGGGGCACGTGGTTAGTTTATTTATACGTTGATGTTAAAAAGAGGCTCATGGTTGTGATGTTTTCATCTCCGGCATGAAGCCTTAGCAAAGGGGCCAATCGTTTTGTCCTTAAAATCATAATATCCGAGAAATTAAGACTTAATCTCCGCAATATTCCAAAATATTCGATTTTTATCAACGACGGGACAAAACGATTGCCACTTCTAGCCGTCACCCTGCAAGTACCAAGGGTAAAAGAAAATCATGCATCACATAGGGTGCATTTGGGGGAATATACCATAGGGGCTGCTCCCCCGTCATGTTCGCGCACTTACAGGGTCTGCATTACTTGTTGTTCGTTAAAAGAAGAGGTTGTGTGTACTTTCGCTCTGCTGGATTGTCTGTGAGAGGAGCAGCAGGGTTTTCATTGGGTAAAATATCCTTTTGACCCACAGCTGCTCCGTGGTGGTGGCCAAGAGGAGCACTAACCAAGAGTGAATAAAACTAAGCAAATGTTAAATACATTTTGTTATTCTTAAAAATGTTCCTAAAAATCGTTACACCACTCGTTATCTCCTTCGTAAACTTTAAGGTCGTCCTCAACTCCCGCCAGCCCCTTCTCAAAGTAGAACATATCAGTCTCCCCCTGCACTACAGGCACGTAAGGCGCCTCGATCTCCCCCTCCCTCAATTTCTCGAAATCAATCGTCTTAAAATAAGGGTCAGCATTTGGACTACTCGCTTTACCTATCCTATTAGAAGCCGGCGATAAACAAGCGAGGAGCAAGTTTGCGGCTTCAGGGAACTTCTCCTCGAATTTAGGATGTAGACTTAACTGTCCTTTCCCCATCCCGATCATACATACTTCTTTAAAAGTCTGCTTCAAATTCCCACCAGTATCAAAAGGATTCCTACCCATATACATCTCGAACATCACGCAACCGAACGCCCACCAGTCGGCGGAATGATCGTAGCCTACTGACATGCAGAATTCGGGAGCCATGAACTCGGGGGTACCGCACATTGTGAAGGCGAGGAGGGAGATTTCGGTACGGCCGCGACCGACTTCGACGACTGCGGGGAGACGCTTTGCGAGGCCTAGGGGTTTTATGGGGGGGGGGTTGTTAGGGGAGGTGTCCATGCGCGTTGGTTTTTGTTGTTGTTGTTATTGTTGTTGTTGTTGTTTAAAAAACCCTCACCTAAATCAGCAACCTTGAGATACCCCTTCGTCGTAACCAAACAGTTCTCCGGCTTGATATCCCTGTGCACGAACCCCTTGCTGTGTATGTGCTTGATGGCCTCGGTCATGCAGGCTGCGAGGAAGGTTGCGACGTCGTTGTTGAGGGTGCCTTGTTCGATCATGTAGGACATTAGGTCGCCGCCTTGGACGAAGTCAGTCAGGAAGTAGAGGCAGTTGGAGTCTTGGAAGGGGAGAGAGAGGTTAGAAAGAAATAATAGCAACGGTCCTTGTTTCTCGAACCTTTTTAGGTCTCTCACCTGAGAATGTTTCGTAGAGTTTCAGGACGAAGTCGGAGGAGCAGGCTCGGAGGACGTTGCGCTCGGCGACGGCGCGGAGGCCCTGGAAAGAGAGCGAGGACGAGGGCGTCGAGCGTTAGGATTTGGGTTAGGTTAAGTTATGCAGACGCCGAGTCTCTTCAGAGGTCTACCCCAACACTGCTCCTACCTGCTTGGCTTTAACGAGGTTGGCTTTTGAGAGCTGTTTGAGGGCGAAGTGGGATTTACGGACTTCGTCTTTTACGAGGTAGACGCAGCCGAAGGTGCCTTGGCCGAGGACGGCGACTTTGGTTAGGTTCTCGAGCTTGAAGTCGCTGCGTTCCCAGAGGGACTGGGTTATCTCCTCCTTGGTCAAGGTTGACAGGGTCCGCTGGGCTGAGCGGTAGCTATTTTCCAGGGCCTCCATGGCGAGGCAGGACTGAATTCTTCGGAAACCGACCAGGTCAAGACTCCAGAGAACGCAGTCTGTCATGCACACGGCCGAAGCGCTGCGTGGGGTTGCGAGCGGGTCCTTTGTTAGGCCTACCGATTGCCTGCCCGACCACATTCCCAGCTCGCTGCCTTACTTTCGCTCATCTCACCTCCTCTCGATTCCGTAAACCAAACTAAGCTCTCCGAAGACTCCCCCACACTTCTGCTCCCCCACTGGGACCCCCCCGATCATGAAACTAATGGTCCCGCTCTCGACGATGTAGAGCTTGTCCCCCGGGTCGCCCTCGTTGCATACGGCGTCGTCCTTCTTGAAGTGCTCCTCCTCCAGTTCCTGTATGAACATCTGCCTGACTATGCTGTGCGTTCCCTCGAACATGAAGTGGTCCATGGCCATTTTCATGGCCAGAGTCGCCGCCTCGGACTTCCTCTGAAAGGACGGCGTGAAGGATGCGAAGCTGTCCTTGTCGCCCAGGACGTGCTTGCTGAGAAAGTCGGACAGACCGGTGCTGTAAAGTTGTCGGTTCTTGCTCGTAGAGTGGCTCCTCATGCTGCAAGGTGTTGAGGAGTTAGAATTAGAATTAAAATTGTGTGGAAGAGTAGCTCGGCGATGAGCACCATCATCCCGTACATGTGCCTTCGTATAATATCACGTGGGGGTTCTCGGTCGCTTCGCTCACTCACTGCTCCACCGGGCTCACCTTGACGCGCTGCTGGACTCCTCCTCCCCTCCAAAGTCGGCTCTATCCGAGGAACTAGCACCTTGCGGAAAAGAAGAATAGAGGATTGTCTTGTTATCGTCCGTCACGGGAAAGCTGCCGCCGTGACTTTCTGTGCCACTACCGCTCGTGTTCTTGCCGCTGCTGCTGGCCGGCCCTTGCCTCCTGCGGGCCTTTGGCCGGGGGTTTCCTGAGGCGTCTGTAGATATATATATATATATATATATATATTGATGCGTGTGTTAGGATTCCTGTATACGCACATCCACGCAATACCACACCCGATCCACTCCACACCAATCCACATCCACATACATGCTCACCTTCACTTCGTTCTCGAAAATCTAGACCGTCTAAAGAATTAACCACCATTTCGTGCCCGTACAGTTTGTTTACACCGTTGTGGAGTTAGAGAACCCTACCTCCAAACACATCCCACAACAATCCAACCAAAACGACTCACCTCCGCTGTCGTCAATCATAGCACCCGCCCCTCCCCCGATCCCCCCACCCCCGACCTCGGGGAGCTTCCCCCCAACACCACCAACCCCGAGCACTTTCCCCGGACTCTGTACACTAGCTCCGGCACCCATCCTAACAAATAAAATACAAACCCGAACCCTCCGCAAGCGAACTCGACAAGCAACTATACAAACCTCCCCAGCAGTAGATAACCAAACCCTGCTGTGCTTCACAAGGCTTCTTCTTCTGACTCGCGTGCGTAAGTCCCTTCAAATAAGCCTTCAAGGTAGACAACGGTGAAGAGGGGGCAAGCTAAAAATATCAACTGACAACTAGATCGAACTCAATTCCTCAACTTTTTTCCAAATCCGGAGAGTGAATATCATAGATGCTGGGGGGACAACGCCGCTGGATCAGATACTTTACAAAAGTGAGGAATCCGTCCATTCCGGTCCGCAATTTTTTCTAATTTTTGCCTGGATCGTTTTCACTTCCCATTTCGGCACCGCTAAGCCACCAACAGTCCGGGCCCCCGTCGTTATTCATCACTTATCAATATATCCCTGACATCTCGGTCGACGACGTGTGAACATTTTTCTGACTCACCCCCATCCCTCACTCGCGCAGGTTACCCCACTCAAAACTTCAACACTCAATCAAATATGGGAGGAGCTGTCAGCGTAGAAGAGGCCACCGCCGAAAACAAGGATAAGCTTATTGAAAGCCTCAAGGGCAAGGCCACCGAGATCCTCGGCAAGTTTGTAAGTAGTTCAGTAAAGATTCCTGGTCTTTTAGCTTCATATATATCAAGTTTTTGTCCCGGAGCGTTGTTTTGTGGTGATGATCGTTAGCCCTGAAAGTAATCCGCCCTCGTGCTCCCCGTGTAACCCATCATATTTCAATATGAAGCCCCCGGATACTTTTGTCGGTTGAGCTAGAGTGACTCGGTCTTCTAATCAATATTAACCCTCGTGTGCAGCCCGACAACAGGTGCTGCAAGTACCTTATTCCCTACCTCGACAGTGAGGAGGGCAAGGCCCTCAGCAATGAGGACCTCCTGACCTTCTACCAGTGCGTCAGGACCGGCATTGACAACGAGGACTCTGGCCTCGGCTGCTACGCCATGACCCCCGACGACTACACCAAGTTCGGAGGTTTCTTCAACGCCGTCATCCGTGATTACCACGGCGATGCCACTGGCACTGCCGTCCACGAGACCGACTGGGATGCCTCTGGTGTTGGAGAGGGCGGTGTCCTTGACGTCAGGAAGGTGAGGAGGGAGTAGTGGAGGAGTAAATAAACACCATCGTTCAACCTTCCCCCGCCGCCCCTCCAAACTCACCCCCAAACACTTCCCTCCCAACAAAACACAGCTCGGCTTCGACCAGGAACTTTCCATGCGTGTCCGTGTCGGAAGGAACTTGAAGGCCTTCAACCTCCCCGGAAAGATGGACCAGGCCGAGAGGATTAAGTTCGAGCAGCAGATGCTCGGCGCCTTCAAGGCCCTCTGCGACAACCCCGACTACGGAGGAACCATCTACTCCATGACCCCCGACTTCGGAGAGGGGGTTGAGAACCCCAACAAGATCTCCGACGAGAAGTACCAGGAGCTCGTCGATGCCCACGTCCTCTTCAAGGACATGGACGCCGACCCCTTCCTCAAGTCCGCCGGAATCTCCTCCGACTGGCCCTACGGTCGTGGATGCTGGCAGTCCGCTGACGGCCAGTGCATCATCTGGTTCGGAGAGGAGGATCAGCTCCGCATCATGTGCATGAAGAAGGGATTCCTCCTCAACGAGGTTTTCGACAGGCTCAACACCATGCTCAAGACCGTCGAGTCTATCGACGGAATTGACTTCGCCACCTCCGCCGACTACGGTTACGTCACCTCGTGCCCCTCCAACCTTGGCACGGGCATGCGCGCCTCCGTGCACGTCAAGATCCCCAACTTGACCTCCGACGGAACCGACGCCAAGGCCAAGGAGGTCTGCAACCCCCTCGGACTCTCCGTCCGCGGAACCGGAGGAGAGCACACCCCCATCGGTGCCGACGGGACCGTCGACATCTCCCCCCGCGCCCGTCTCTTCATCAAGGAGAAGGACATCATCGAGAAGCTCTACAAGGGCATCGAGCTCCTCATGGCTGAGGAGAACAAGCCCAAGGAGGAGGCTCCCCCCGCCGAGGCGCCCCCTGCTGAGGCTCCCCCCGCCGAGGCTCCCCCCGTGGAGGAGGCCCCTACGGAGGAGGCCCCTAAGGAGGAGGCTGCCTAAGCGTTCAGAATATTAATTTCACAAATTAATTAGAATAGAAGCACAGAGGTAAAGATTGGAAGGAAGGAGGAGACTAAAAAAACATTTTAGACAAAAAAAAAATTTCAGAATAGAATTTGATGATCCTATATGTATTATTAATTTGTTTTGTATTAAACGATTACAACTGACTCTCGTATGGTCTTTCATGGTTCCATATTTGACAACAGAATTTCTGCGCTCGTTGTGTTGTAGGCGTTAGAGACGGTGGTGGTGAAGGGCGGCAGCACAACGTCGACGTCTCGCTTGTTCTCACCTCCGCCCCCTTCCCCACTGGCTCTCCCCTGTGTACCACCCTGTCGTCAACGCCGTCTTCGACCTTGTTGAAGAATAGGACAGCGCTCCCCTCCCTCGGAGGGACTTTCAAGTCCAAGTCCCTGAATATCGTCCTTCCGCCCTCCGCGACGTCGTTCAAGTAAACAAGAAGCGTGGAAGTTCGGTCACCGCCGTTGGAGGTCGAGGGGGAAGGAACGTTGTCGATATGGTACGTGAACTCTCCGCCGGGGCCGTAGCGCAGCATCTGAATGTCCTCGAAGCGAGAAGCCTGCGACGACGAACTGCACAGCACTGAGACCGCCTTGGAGTGCAGTTCTTCTACGTTTTCGTTTTCGGTGTAGAAGGTTCTAGAAGTCCTGACGATGCTGGGGTTGTCAGAGAATGTCGGACTTTTTGTCGACAGGGATTTGGATGTTATTTGCTGGTGGTGATGCGATGAGGAGTTAGAGGATAGGTGCGATGCGATGTTCCAATAGAACCCCTTACCTGAATGTACGCTCGACAAGTTGAGCTGTCCAGGAAGGACGGGAAGTAGAGGACGGCTGGTTCCAGGTTCAGAAAGAAACAATCGGTGGTTGGAACGAAGGTAGACAAATGCGGGGTTGTTACGTACTGGCGGAGGAGTTCAGGAGAGGCAGGCATACCGAACTTGGCATTGGTGAGATCAATTGGGAACAGATGTCTATCGATCGGTTTGATTTCTCTCAACGACGGAGGGAAGATTGACTCGTGCGTCGGTACTGCAGGTAGGCCCCACTTATCCAGTTTGTCTGCATCCTCCTCCTCTAGAGCGTCATTGACTGCAGGTTTCTGAATATGTCGCCCTCCGAATCCTCCCGAAGTTGCTGGGGTGCCCTTAGAACGCTTCTTGGGCGATTTAGCGTGCAGCGATGTAAGGCTGTATCCTAAATTATTAGTTGCTAAAAGGATAACGAACCAAGCTATCGCCACCATGACCCAACACGCCCAATTTCTCAGAGAATTTTTATGTGAACAAAAGTAAACAGTCATATCTCATCTCATTTCCATCAGCTGACAATATTTCCGCTTGAAAAAACGGTGAGCGCTCTCGCACAACAATAAAATTTATGGAAACACATCGGTGCTATCCTAAGAATACGTTTAGGTACCTTATTTTGATGCTGTTTGGTGCACGACCCTTGCTGCGAAACTTGTCCAAATTACTAACCCTCCCCTCCACCTCCAACCGAATCGCAGATGCCCACTTCCCCTCCTTCGCCCGTGACCCTGCATTGCATGAGGTCTGAGCTGAGCGTCCTTCGAGCCCTTCCCTATCAGCCTCCACCCTCTCCTCCTCCTCCTCCTCCTTCAAGCGGATCGATGTACGACACCCTGCTAGACACGTACGATCCGCCGAGCCCCGAGAGCGGCAGGACGAAGGGAATAGTGAAAAGTCTCAGGGTTAGGGCCAAGACCCTCGCCAAGTGCGTTAGCGAACTCACCGACGAGCTGTCGATGGAGCAGGTGAGAACGAGTTGCACTAAAACCGCCACGCAGTTCTACTCCCTAACATGTATCCTCATGCATCTCACTTCGCTCGCTCGTCGCAGCTCCGTGCCCAGTCCCTCCAGAGCAACATGAAAAAGTTGACGTTGGATCGCTCACGACTCCAAACTTCCCTGCAGGTGTCGAGTGAGCAGGGCGCCGCCATGGAGAGCGAGAAGGTCGCGCTTGTTCAGGAGGCGACTAACTTGAAGGTGCAGTTCGCCGAGGAGCTTAGTGAAGTCCACAAAACCTACTCCACCCAGTTATCTAGTCTGAACGAGGAGAACGTTAGCCTCAAGTCGGAGTTGAAAATAGCGCAGCACAAGTGCATAGAAGTGGAGTCCTTCCTCAGCTCCACGCCCGGCCGTAATTACAACAAGCTCGAGGGTGTTCTGGCCGAGACGAAGGTGAGCGAGTACATTTATTCGGCCTCTAGCACTAGCACTGCCACTCTAATGCTAATTCATCGTATCGCTTCGCTCCTCGACTCTTCTTCGTCGCAGCTGAGACTGGCCCTGGCCCAGGCGGAGAGGGACGAGTTGGAGTTGAAGTGTGAAACCTGCAGCATGTGCTCCGGAAGCGAGCGCGACTGGGAGAATGAGAGGCTCTTCACGGGGGGGGCACATGACTGTGTGCAGCCAACAGGTTATAAGAAGAATAAAAACTCTATGGCGGGGATCGGGAGCCGGAGGATATTGGGCGAGCTAAATGAAGAGAATGTAGGATAGGATAATCCATGAAAGAAATATATGTGTTAGAAGAATATAAAAGATGATTATCTTTTCATTTCATTCGCTGTGTTTGTTGTGTTTAAAAGAACGGGTTGTCGTGAACTTCCTCGTCTGTCGCGGGGGGCTTGGGAGGTTCAATGACGGGCTCGATCTCCTTTGCCGGATTGGGTGGTAATGATACTGATACTGGTGTGCTGTCAAAATCTGTGTCGAACTCAGTGTGGTTGACGTCAATATCTACATCGTAAGTTTCCAAATCGTGATCGTGGTCTTGGTGCCCCTCCCAAATGTTGTGTTCACTTTCATCATCGTCGTCTACTGAGCCTTCAGAGTCCTGCCTTTGCACCTGCAAGGCTTCGACGTGATGCTGCACGCCCGTCGACTCGTTGTCGATCGTCATCTCGCCCAAAATATCGTTGACTTCTCCAAGTTCCCCCAAGGCCTCCTGGGCTTGTACGTTGGCCTGGTCAACGGTCCCTAGCACCTCGTCCTGCCCCTGCCCTATCACCTCGTCAAAGTCGTCGTCCACGAAGTCGCCCCTGTTGTCAACGAACTCGAAGCCGCCCTCCCCGTTGTCCATGAAGCTGGACTCGTTACCGTAGTTGTAGCTGTCGTCGTCCTCAAAGGCGTTCATGCCAAAGACCGCCTTCCACGTGGTCTTGGGCTTGAAGGTGCACTCTCGGAGCTGCGGGCAGAAAGCGGCGGCGGAGGCATCCCACGTTAGTATAGGAGTCATCTTTTTTTGCTGTTGAATGCATATCATGCTTCCATTTTCTTACCTCTTCCTGCTCCTGCCGGCGCCTGACGGCAGCCTGCTCGTCCTTTGGCAGCATGTTCTTCTTCTCAACCCTCTCCTTCCCCTCCTTGTAAAGCCTATCGAAGCGCTCGTTCAGAGGCATCGCAACGAGCTTCGCCAGCTCGCCCTCGCCGTCCTTGATCTTTTTCTCCAGAATCTTGGGCTTGAACGTGAGGTTCTCATCCCTCTCAACGTGGAACACTTTGAAGTCGTTCCTCTGCAACCTCTCGAAAACGGACTTTTCGCTGCCCGTCAGGGAGGATCGACCCGACTTCGCCTTTCGCGCCGACGCCGATACATTAGGGGAGAAGGTGCACTGCTCATCGACCTTCTTCTGCTTCTGATCCTCGATCCATTTCTCCCTCTTGGAACCCTCGACGCTGGCCTTCTGGTAGAGCCTGAGGCACGCCTCGGTGCCTTTAGTTGTGGCTGGGGGGGCGTCACCCTCACCACTCTCTGACGGGGGTGCCGAGGAGGTTGTGGAGGTAGTGGTGGTGGTGGTGGTACCCCCGGTGATGTTGATGTCCTTGTTGACGTTGGGCGCGAAGGTGGCCTCTGAAAGTTCAAGCTCCTTTTGGCGCTTGAGCCTCTCCTTCTCTGCGAGCTTGAACTTCTCGGGGTCGTAGAGCCTCTTCACAGTGGCCTCTACGCTCGACTTCCGCGTAGTGATGGGACCGGTGGATTTCGTAGGGGAAGTCCTCGCAATGTCCGGCTTGAACGTGCACTCCCTCTCCTGAATGCTTTTCGCCAGCTCCTCCTTTTTCTTCTCGATGGCCTTGGAATACTCGAACTGCCTGTCGAAAACGCTGCCGGTTCGGATGGTCTCGACGACGCCCCCCGAGATGGAGGACTTCCGGCCCGGGGACGTGTAGATCTTGGGCTTGAAGGTGCAGTCCTGCGCCTCCTCCTCCTGCAGCTGCTTCACTCTCTCCCTCTTCTTGTGGTCCATGGTCTTGGAACGGGAGTACATGCGGTCGAAGGCGGCGTTGGTGGCCTTGGGCGCCTTGTCATCGGTGGCGGAGGTCGACGTGCTGGAGTTCATTTCGGCTGTTAGGGCTGCGACAGACTTTGACCGCTTCTTGGCGCTGGACGTGAGGTTTGGCTGGGGGTTGGTGGGGGGAGGGGGGGACGGGGGGAGGGTTAGTAATAGGTTGGAGAAAGGGGGGCGGGGGGGGGGGGGGGTCACCTGAAAGTTGCCCTTGCCGTATTCGTCCTCAAACTTCTTCTGCCTGAGCTTCTCCAGCTTCTCCTGCCTCTTCTGCGCGTCTTGATACAAGCTATTCGTGCGTGTTTTACTAGCCTTCTTCTCGCTAAGGAAAGAAAATCGCTGGGCGGGAGGAGGCGCATCAGGGGAACTGGTCACAATGTCTGCTCCAGAGGAATATGAGTCGTGCCCCGAAGCCGGCTTCTGGTGCTGAGGGGCTGTTGGTGGAATGTTTGATGAAGGGGCGGTTCGGTCGTTTTCATTGTCTGAAGTAAGCAGGTCGTCGTCGGAGTCATTTTCGCCCGTAAAGCTGGTTTCGAAGTTTAGGAGATCGTCCATTTAATTTATTTCAGGGTTACGGGTGATGGTGTTGGGGTGGGACTTGATGAATGGAGACCAGATAGACAGATGAACGACAATTGTTTTTCAGGAGCTTGCAAATTGCCAGTTTTCTTGTAGACAATGCGCCGCCTTTGCGCTTTCTTTCTGTGTTTGATTTGTGCGCATTTCTATCCTTCGGAATGTTTTTTAAAATTGTCCATGCCGGAGAAGAGGGAAAACACCAAACACACACAAAGAAACAAACTTGGGCCGACACCAAAGTTTTCTGAGCTCCGTGAAGCAGAGTACCGTGAAGTAGGCCGTTACCGTGAAGTAGGCGCTTCGGGTATCATTCACGCCTGGTCTTTCCGCGAGAAGCTTCGACAGATGAAAGGGAAGCAGCGGAGGCGGAGGAGTCTCAGAGGTTCCAATCGCATTGCTGTCGATACTTTTGACCTTAGCCATGTAGTTGACGTGGAGGACTTCGCGAAGGACGAAATGGAGCTGCAAAAGCTCGCCCAAATGAGGGTCCTCGTCGCTGCTGAGGTTGGCGGGGAGAAATTGAATTCGTTGGCGTCCGCGTTCCCGAGTTCTTATTCAAACTTGAGACTGCTTCGCTTCCTGAGGAAGTCCAAGTCTAGGAATGTTGCGAGCGCCGCGGCTCGCTTCATCGAGTGCATAAAGTGGAGAGAGGAGTGGGCCGTCGACGCATTAATAGACGACTGCAGACTGCCTCCTCGCAAATACCAGGAGATACGGAGGATGTTTGCGGTGGAGATAAAAGAGGTTGAGGGTGTTGAGGATACACTTCGGCGGACGACAGTCGTCCTCAGTGCAGACAAGTGGGATAGTCAGGGCCTTATGAGGGCGCTCGCTGAAGCGCAGTTGGAGCTGGACGACTTCTTGCTGTTCTGGATTATGCGGTACGAGCAAATTCACAAGATGTTGTATGAGAGAAGTTTGGAAACGCATGGGTTGGAGTATGCGGATTTGAGGTGCGAGCTAAAGGACCTGCGGTTGTCTTCGTTTTCGAGGCAATTCGTGAATGAAGTCGTCCCAAAGTGGCTGCAAATCACGCAGGACTTTTACCCTGAAACTTCGAACAAAATATACTTCGTCGATCCGCCGAAAATTATCACGGCGGTTTGGAAGGTAGTGGGGCGATTTGTGAAGAGAGGGACGAAGGAGAAAGTGGTGATGATGAAAACGTCGTAGTACGGGAAAACGAACAACAGAAACAATAGGAACAATAATAAAATAAAAGTCACATAGCATAACAAACAACGGCAAAGTTCCTAAAATTAAATCGCGGGAAGCGGTCCTCTACAAGTCGGGCACTCCATCTTAACATCCATCCACGTCGTAAGACAGCTCCTATGAAAAATATGTTCACAAGGCGGTATCATATAATTCGACGGATCGTTTACGTTAATAGCCGAGCAGCAAATAACGCAGTCTAAACCACCCTGTTCGTCATCGGAACCTATAAGCTGTGTAGTTTCTTCTTCGTCTTGGGAACCTCCTTTAGGATGACGTGAATAAGTTCCGCTTGAATTAACTCCCATTTCAATGTCCCCACCTTCAGAACTACCCTCATCGTTATTCCTCGCCGTTACCTGCCTCATTAATGTCTGCGGGATCGGCCTAGAATAATCGAAAGGCGTCGGCAAAAATTTAGCGGGGATGAAGAAACGTGTTCCCCACTTCATCTGAAGGATTAGCACCGAAGCTGTCTCATTTCGGTTCGGGTGTTTTATAGCGTTAGAAATGCAGATGGGGAATGAGCGGTCGTTGTCGTCGGGTCTCAGGAGACCGTTCCGCTACGAGACAGCCCTTCACTCACCTTGAAATCCCACCCATACAACTAATGAAAAGCATATACTAAAATCAATTTTAAAACCTTGAAAAGCAACCGCAACAAAATTACCACCATACCCAAACAGGTACAGCGGCAACATGCATCTCGTGATACTCATGCCGATTATGTAATGTATGTGGAGGGGTTTACGAGCTTCGGTGGTTACGTTTAGGATTATTTGTGGTACCCAGAAAGAGTACAGTAGTAGTACGCATAGGGATGTTGAGGTTTCACGGAAGACGTAGAAGAACATTAGGGTGGCGAAGAATGCGGCGTAGAAGCGGGCGTGGAGGAGGGTTACTTGACGGCGGGAGTTTTCGGGGGTTAGGTTGGGTTGTCGGGCGGAGTTTATTATTGACATGTATTTTAGCTCGATTATGGCGAAGATTAAGAGTTTGAAGAAGACGATGGAGAGGAAGGCGGTGAAGAGGGACTGAATGAAGACGCAGAGGGAGATGTGGAAGATCGTGGAGAGGGAGTCGATAATTCCTTGGGCGCCGATGCAGAGGATGGAGACACGGGAGGCGGCGGAAGCGCTTTGGGTGTGGTGGAGTTGACGGAGGAGGAGGACGATCTGCACGAGGCAGGCGAGGGTTTGCCAGACGCTGTAGTTCACGGCCTTGTCAGTGGCCGATTCCCAGTCTATTCGGATCGCGGTTGTACTGACGTTGTAGGAGAGGGAGCAGGAGTGGGAGATTATGTCGCCTTCGAGCTGCATAATATACGGCTCCTTCTCCAAATCCTTCCTGGGGTCTCCCCCGGCGCCGGCTTTAAGCTGTTCCCTGACGAGCTTGATCTTCGCCATTTCCCCTCGAGTGTATTCGCCGACGTCGGATTGGAGGGTTACGGAGAAGTCGCAGCCTCGGACGTTCTTGAGGTGAGAACGTTCTAGGGGGGAGACGATGGCTTTGGAGGAGAAAGGGAGGTTGGCGAGGCGAAGGCTGGAGAGGGGGGAGGCTGGAGAGGGGGGAGGGGGCACTTTCGAGGCGTCAGGAGGGGTGGATGGGGTTGGAGTTTCCTTGAGGATCCGAGGTATTATGTCTTGGAAGAAGTCGGTATACGGTGGGTTATCTTCCTTCCCAAAACCTGCGACGAGGGTTAAACACAGCGGAGGAAGTCGGCAACACCGCTGCCTCATCTCTCACCTCCCGATTCAAGTAACTTCATCCACCCTTCATTCCTCCTAAATTCCTCCAAAATTCCTTCCTCATAAAACTGCGTTCCATAAACCTTCCCCCCCACGTCTCCAACCTCCTCCTCAACCAACCTCCTAACCTTCTCCTCCCCCCCTTCCCCCCAAACCTCCACAACCGGAACATCCTCCTCCTTCCAATTCCCCACCAAACTTATCCTCCCGATGTCCACCACATGCACTCCCACGACGTACAGGAGAACGTCCCTGTTGCTCCCCCCCGCGTTCCCGTCGTAAATTTTTATAAGCCCGCGGAGGAGACGGAGGGAGGGGACGTGGGGGAGGGGTTTGGAGTACAGTTGGAAAGCGAGGCGGCCGGAGGAGGCGGTTAGGGGGAGGGAGAGTTCATCGTGGTTTATGAGGGGGGGGAGTTGGGAGGAGGGGCCGGAGAGGGGGGATTCGAGGAGGGAGTAGAGGGGGGAGGGGTCGGGGAGGGAGACGCCTGAGGAAGGAAGGATGGTGGTCAGGGGGCCGAATTTGGGGTGGGGGGTAGGGTTGGAGGTGGAGGGAGGGGTGGAGAGGGACCAGTGACCGCGGTAGTAGCCTGAAGCGTTGAGGGGGTAGCTGAGGTAGAGCTGTTGGAGTAGAGTAAGATGTTGATTAGATTAGGATTGTATTGGAGTTGGTGCTGGCTGCTGGTTGTATCGTCTATCTCACCTTCTCCGGCTCATTCGTGTCCTGCTTGAGCGTGTGATTCGAATGCATTTTATTGTCCTCTTTCAGCTCTACATTGCTCTCGTACACATTCGTCGTCTCGAAGTACGGCAATATCGAGGAGGTTACTAAATCGTTGTAGGCGTGCCGAGGGGCGGAAGGGCCGGGGTAGGGATTATTTACGTCTGCATCAGGATCATCAGAGGAATTTTTGTTTTTGCTGTTCTTAGACCTTTTTCTGCACGCAAGCAAGCACGCACACAAGCTCGCGGGGTTAGTGATTACAGGATATAGTTGCTGTCTGTCGCGTCCTGCTCACGTAACCCTAATTTGGACCCTGAAAGGGGCCTGAAAGTCTCTCACCTTGCATGATCTAAATCATTAGGATTATCCATTAATAATAACGTCATTATAAATAACATTGCTAAGGACGCAAGGACGTTGATAAATGTACAGGTTAGAGAATATCACATCACTAGAATAGCGCGAGCAGTAGCAGTAAGAGCAGTAAAGAGCAGTAAGACACTCCTTGCCGGCGACATTCCGAAAGGTTCACTTAATGCACTGCATACGCAACATTCTTTGAAATTCTATTCCACTGGCTCACCTATTCGTAGTACACGAGCTCTCCGCTGTTGTTCTAGCCATTCATCACGTTCCTCAGCGTCATTTATCATGGCAAAGCGAAATTTATTAAAATAAAAAAGACTGTAAAATAAAAAAGACTAAAAAAGACACCTACGCCATGCCTGGACCCGTACCCACCCCCTACGCTAGTTTCTCATCTCCTCCTCCCTCTACATTAAAATTCCTCCAATGCGTCGGTCGCGTACGTCTCGATTTGTGCACATATTCAAGTGAATCCCCCCTCCTTGCCGAAATTGTAACGCTGCTGTCAGAAGCTGCCACAGATTCAGACAAGAAAACAGCGAAGAAAAATATTAAAAACGCGACAAACAAGTGTAGAGAGGTCGTGGACGGGTTTCAGGTTGACTGTAGTTCTGTGAGTAGCGTAGATTGTGTGGAAAGGAATTAAAACCCCCCGTTTGTGCCGCGCAAGTTATGAAAGTGCCATTTCGCCCCCACAAACTAACATTCCACTAACTAACGTTCCCTTGCTCCACCCCCATCTCAAAACAGTGCGACGTCGAGATATCCGTTTCCTCCTCTCATGTCCTGTCAACCTCCGGTTTAATATGTTCTTCATTTCTCGACGCAGGGTGTTCAAAAATAATCGTCCCCATAGACGAAGGCTACGCCGCCTTAGAAGCTTCCTTATTACCCCCCAACCGTTTAATCGCTTCATTGAAGTCCGATACTCCTCCCCCTTCCTTCGGTAATCTTTATAATTTAACTAAAACATTAACGATCCTAACCGATTCAACTCCGTCAAGTATTGACTCAGCTTTAAATATTTTATCAACTCTAGGCCCGACTTCTAAAGTCGACAAGATAATAACTGTTTCCGACGCTGACGCTGAGGCGGTTAGAAAATGGAACGAGGTTAAAGTGCAGACGTGCATGAACGAAGCGACGCCGAAAAGCATCGTAGAAGGTTATATGAGTATGGCGAAAACTGATAGGGATGATGGGTTGTTTACTACGGTTGTTACGAGTAGGAGTGGAGTTGCTTTGGGGTTGGTTTATTCGAGTTTGGAGGTGAGAGAGAGAGAGAGAGAGAGAGAGGACAGGAAGAGGGAAGGGGATGGGGATGTGTGTTTTTATTAGGAAGCGTTGAATGTGAATGGTGAAGGACGATTTTATACTAACGGTGTCGAGATTTCGTTGCGAGCAGAGCGTTGTTGCGGCGATTGAATGTGGGAGGGGGGTTTATTATTCGAGGAGTAGGTGAGGATGAAGAAACGACAACGTTACAACAGCAACGCTCGGTCTTTTTATACTAACGTTTCCACACACACGATTCATGACCATGTCGTCGCAGGGGGGGGTTGTGGAGAAAGGGCGATAGCTCCGGAAACTACCAGGATCTATACCGGATCGATTTGGACTGCGACGGGGACGCTTTGAGGTTCATGGTGGGGCAGAGGGGTGAGAACCCTGCGTTCTGCCATTTGAACACTTTGACTTGTTGGGGGGAGCCGGTGGGGGTGACGCATTTGGAGGAGGTTTTGGTGGATAGGTTGAGGAACGCGCCTGAGGGAAGTTACACGAAGAGGCTCTTTGAGGATGAGGAGCTGCTTAGGAACAAGCTCGTGGAGGAGGCGCAGGAGCTGAGCGAGGCCGTGGAGAAGAGGCACATTGCGGAGGAGGTGAGAACTGTGTGCGAGGAGCGAAGCGACGATGTATGAGATGGAGAACATGAACATCCCGTTCCCCGTTTCCCAACCCCTTCCGGCAGATCTAACTCAAAAAATCTTCACACTTCTTCAACTTTCGCAGCTGGCGGATGTACTTTACTTCGCAATGGTTAGGGCGGTCAAGGGGGGCGTGTCGATTGATGACGCTGTTAAGGTTCTGGACGAGAGGAGTAAGAAGGTTACGAGGAGGCCGGGGAACGACAAAAAGGAGAGAATCGAGGCAGCGAAGAAAATTCTGGAGGGAGGAAAGTGAAAGAAATATTGTGATTCTTTTGTTGGAAAATGTACAATAATTTGTTCTTTGTGCAGAATATGATCCCACTCAAGCAGAAGTCGGAGAGGGGGTTGGTGTTCCGACGATCTCAACTTGCTTGGACCTGTAGAAGTATGGGTACTTGACAGCGTAGTACAGCTCAATAGCAAAGCCGACCGTAAGGAGAAAGCCCAGGGTCGACATCCACCAGATCGAAGACCACTGCCAGGAGAAGCAGTGCTTCCTGTCTCCGTGCTTGAGAACGTGCATGCGCCTAATGTGCAGATACCAAGTATGCCCTGCGTACAATACTCCGCTGCAGAACCAGACCAGGCCAATGTCCACCGGCGTTTCGCTGTGACGAGCGAAGTGACGAGCGAAGTGACGAGCAAAGTGAGTCAAATGGAAGGTTGCGTTGATGGCGTTGAAAATGACGGGTACACGCCTTCTCACCTGTTCCTCGCCTCAGTAGCGTTCTTCACAGCCATAATTCCTGCGCCGACCATCATGATGCTGAAGGCTTGGTTGTATCCTGATAGGGTTGTCCTGCGGGTCGGAGGCGAGCAAAGGGACGAGTTAGGAGTAGCACATAATCGCTTCACGAGGCGAGGCAGCGATTCTCACCTCTCCAAAGAAAAAATCATGGAGGGGTCTAATAAGTCTACGACAATATCTTCATCCTCGCCGAGCGCAGGGTGCGTCCATTGCGTCTTGTTCTGTTCACTGTTGTAGTAATAGACGGAGCCGTCTTCCTCTGACACTACCTCTTCCCAGCCCTTGGGCATCTCGAGCGCCGATTCCTCCACGGTGCCAGCGCCACCGTTACTTGCGGCCCTCGACTGCATGGCAACAGATCGAGCAGCATTACGTGTCAAGTTTGTGGGCAACGCACTCAGCCCATTGTTGACTCGGTCCTGTGTTTTGCGAGTGTGTGTGAGCCTAACAGTTATTAGGTGCTAGACTGCTCACAGTATTTGATGGAGTGAGCCCAATCCTAACAAACGCACCTGCATCAACGCCAGAGCAATATCACCCCCAGCTATGTTATTTTGGGTCGGTCTTCGCCCGCTTGCCATGGGGCTAGTCGCCCCGAACGTTACTGACGCCCGCTTGTTCTGTGAGGGCTTAGGAGGGTGGTCCATGAATGAAGAAAAAAAACAGGGAGGAACTTTGGAGGAAGTTTACGAGGCAAGAAAGGTTACAGGCGAGAGTGAATTTTGGATTAAGCGGGAGGGGGAGTTGCAGCAGTTGTTTGTTCAATAGATAGTTGTGGTGCGTTTTCTGTAAAAGAACCTGGATACGGAGGGATAAGAGAAGATGGTAATGGGAGAAAGGATCTGCTTTTTCAGGGATTTCGAGAGATTTTGATTGAGGATTTGGCTGGTGAGGTGGCGGCTGAAGCAGAGAACGATTCCGTCGTTTCAAACCCTTCAGCTCGATTGAAAGTACGCTTCTTTGCTGCGTTACATTTTTGCGGTCATTCTAACGCTCTGCATCCTGCTACAGCAACATGAAAACGAAATTCTTGCAGCTGTGGCTTTCCTTGGTCTTTTTCTCAGGCCTTTCTGGCACAGTGCCGTTTGCCATGGGCTTCCAGACCCTGTTGTCGCCGGTAGGAGTCTATGATAGCGCTACTAGGTTGAGGTGAGGTTGTGGGTGGGGTGGGGTGGTGGAAGGAAGGGGAAGGGGTTGTCTGAAAGGCTCAAGTTTGAGCCAGCCGCGGGAGTCAAGGGAGGACACACACACAAAGGCTAACACGCATAACATCGTAAATATTGCAGGTATACGTCGCCGGACGACATGGAGCTGGGAGGGATAGGTGACGACTGGAGAACGTTTCGTGCCAAGCTCGTAGCCCAGGAGAGGTTGGTCGAGAAGGTACAAAAGGTACAGAGGGGCAAGGTCCGAAGGGCCAGGTTCCCCAATTTTTTCAAGGACGCGCAGGACACGGAAGAGGTAGAGGAGGGGTTCGATTTTGGCGGAGAGGGGAGTCTGGGGGGGGGAGCGGGGTTGATTGGAGAGACCTGGGCGCATGAGCTGACTAGCGTTGAGAGAGGCAGTGTTCTGCTCGCTAATGAAAACCTCGGAGGAGTCTTTATGCAGACCGTGGTCCTAATCCTAGACGTCAAGGAGGGAGGCGGGGGTGCCACTGGGGTTGTCGTGAACCGACCTCTGCAAGGAAACCTACGGGAGGTGGCCAAGAGGGGTGGGAATGTCAATGTCGCTTCTGGCATGCAGAGTGCCTTCGCCTCGTCTCGGGTAACCTTCGGAGGTCCTGTGAAGCCGGAGGAGGTGAGATGGATATACTGTATGGATTGTGTTGTGTGGCTTGATGGATTGCGTCTTTTTTTGTGGGTAGAGGGCTCAGTCTAACTCCAATTTACAACCTTGCGACCACCCCAGCTGGCTGTTCTTCACTCTAACCCGTTGGCGACCGGGGCCAAGGAGATCACGCCAGGAGTTTTTTGCGGCGGTTCCGAAAGCCTGAGGAGCCGGTTCCGTGGAACAAAGGCGCTCTTCGCTAGGGGACACAGTCTGTGGGTTCCGGGACAACTTGAGAGAGAGCTTGACCGTGGGGTCTGGTACGTCGCTTCGGCGTCCTCGAATTACATACTGCGCCACACACAAGGAGGCAAGCTTGCTGATCAAGAGGAGGACTGCCTCTGGAGCGACATCATGAAGGACTTGAAGAGCGCCTGAAGGCCTGAAGGGATGATGATAAAAGGCTTTTTTAATTTATAGAATCTAATTCGTTGTTTGTTTTTATACATTCTGAACAGCTGCTGCTGCCGCCGCTATGTCGGCAGCGTTCTGCTCCACCAGCTTCTTGGCCTTGAACTCCGCCTCCCAGGTCTCGTCAGCGCGGAGGTTCTCCTGAGCAATTGCGTTTGCGAACATCCGGGCAGCGAAGATCACAATCCAACCGATTGACGCCATGAGGACGACGCAGGCAACTAGTGTGGTGAAGTTCATTGGGATGGTTAGGGATATGTGGGGGTTATGTGGGGTATGGGGTGTTGTTGGGTGGAGCGGAGTTGGGGGTTGCCTTCGGGAGGGACTGCGGCGAACTTTGTGCTCAAAGCTTAAAGTGAGATTCGTACACCAGGAGGCTCTTATTCGGTTCAGTAGGGTAAGGTGAGTGTTGTATTATTCGCGAGATCTGGTGGACGCGTGCGGAGCTGAAAAAGGAAGTAAATGAGTTTGATAGTTTTTTTCCAGGGAATTTATCTCAAGACTGAGGTATTTTTGTGGTCAATTTTGTTCATATTATTCACCTTAAGACTTCTCAAAGTATTTTTATGTCATTGAACTTTCTGAGAAAAGTCCACCTTAGCCGATTTTCAAAATAGATTTTTATGATTAAAAGTTTTACAGAAATAATATGTTCTATATTTGCAATACTGAGTACATTAAGTTATCTACGAGAACACTTTTTGGCCATTTTGGAGCCTATTTGGTTAATTTTTTTGAGACCGAATTTAAATCCCTTTTTTGTCCTTTTGAATGAAATATTGTTCCTTTAGGAGGTCTGAAAGCGAATAATATAGCCAAAACTAATCAAGAAAAATTTAAACACTGAAATCGCTCGAAAATCACGTTGTAGTATAGTCTCGCAAATTTCCTTTACGGTACACACTACTACTATATATCATCAACAAGCGGGCACATCAAATATAGAGCTAACGAAGTATTATTCATTGAAAACCAGAACATCCAAAATTTCCTCCTTGTGCAGTTGAGCCTGAACTTTCCCCCCACACACCTGAATTATCCCCAACACACGACGCCACGATGTCTGAAAGGTTGCCAACGATTGATGGAAGGTTCCTCGCCATATCTGCGAAGTTCGAGGCGCAGGAGAGCGCCATAGATAAGTTGACAAGGTCTTTGGAGCAGGCCATGACGAAGATCGAGGATCAGGGTCAGACAAGCAAGGGCAGACGATCGAGGATCAGGGTCAGACGATCGGGACGCAAGGGCAGACGATCGGGGTGCAGGGAGAGAAGATCGATCTGATTGAGGGGGAAGTGAGGGGCCTGAGAGAGACAAGTTCCTCGTCCAGCTCACCGACTGGGGATGTTCAAACGGGGAAGTTGGTGAGGAGGTGGAGGGTAGTGTTTGCTGTGGGAGCGCTGGCGCCGCATGCGTTTACTTTGGCTTCGCTTAAGTACGGGGACGTGAGGTTGGTGGCTGCGTCTACGATGTTTGAGTGGTTTGGTTATGTTTGCTCAGTTGCGGCTGCACAAGGAAATCCAAGGAACTTCGGGAGCAGGAAAGAGAAGCTGTTTATTGGACTCTGTTCGTTGTCGTCAGCAGCTTATTATGCCATTCAAGCATATGCCTTAGGGTCGATGCGTCTTTTGATCCAGGCGTGTGCCAATGCATTGATATTCCCACCATGCTTCCTTGGCGGAGCTAAACTCTACTCGAATCTCTCTGATCGCAAGCTCTGAATGTTAATTACGGGGCTATTCAAGTCCCTTCCTGGCGCCCTGATTCCGATGCTCTACATCAGCGCCGAGTCACTCCGCTGCATCATGGACTCTACCTTTGATGCCAAAATTGACGATAGGGCGTTTATTGAGCGCTGTGGAAATCCTTCTCAGCCCACCTGGTGGGTATCAGCATTCTTAGCCGTAAGTTGGTGGTTGACCTACGCCCTTTCCCCCGTGCTGCCCAGCCATAGAACTCCGACTTGGAGCGACGTGATGAACCTCAACATGGGCAGGATCGAAGGGCTGCAGTTCATCCTCTTTTCTACTTTCTCAATCGAGGCGCTGGTCGTATACGCTCTTATAGACGAGGACGGCACAGAACTCAACGATATCCTAGAAGGGTTGATATACGTCATGCTCTTAAACTTCTCCATCCTCTTACTCATTGTCATCTACGAGTACATCATAAAACCCGCCATCTGCCGACCCACAACCCGCTCCCACGCCGCCTCCTCCATAACAAGTCAAGACGCTGTTCACTTGAGCGCCACTAGCAGCAGCACCATAAACGCCCTCTAAGGTATAGAAAAAACCAATTTAAGATTCGAGACCAATAAGAAAAGTAAGAAAAGCAATCGCATTATCGTCTGAAAAACCAAAAAGGTGCTGCTTGAGCCAACATTAAATTAAATTGATGCGCCCCTCTTTCCCGCCCCCTCTCCTCTTCTTCAAATTTTTTTCATTTTAATCCACAAATTTGCCCACTCCTCTGTACTCCCACCGAATCTCTGCGCTTTTTTAGTCGGAGTTGGGGTCGTGGAAGTGGAACTTGGAGGCTCCGAGGGCTCCCATGACGGTGTCGAAGATACCGAACTGCCCGGCGGTGAGGGATCCGATCATGACGCAACGGGGGAGGAGCCCGTTGGTGCAGAGCTTGACCATGCCGACCTCCCCCGCAATCCTGCCCAGGCGGGTGAAGATGGGACCTTCACCTCCGGCTCCGGCCTTGTTGACCATGGAGAGGAGGGTGTCGGCGGGGTGAGAGATGATGGCGGCGGCGACTCCGGCGATCACGCCTGATCCGAGGGAGACTCCAAGGTTTCCAATGGCGGGGGGATTCGCGGCGCTGGATCCGGTGGCGTTGTAGATGGAGTCGGCGGCGGCTCCCTGGACGGCGAACTTGGCCATGGTGTAGGGGACCTGCTTGAAGAGGATGGGTCCCATGCCGGCGTAGAATCCTCCGATTCCCTCCGCCTTGAGCATCTTTCCGAATCCGTCGGCGAGGCCGTCGCAGAAGTCAGGGTCGGAGACGGACCTGATGCGGACGGCCTCGAGGGGGCAGAGGAAGACGTCGGCGATGGTCTCGGCGCAGGCGGCGGAGGCGAGGTAGATGGGGGTCTTCAGGGCCCACGCCTTCTCGTCTCCAAGGGCCTCGACGGCATTGATCTTGAAGTACTCAACTCCTCCGAACTTGAACCAACCCTGGATGAAGTATCCTCCGCAGGTGGCTCCGAGTCCAGTCAAAAGAGCGCCGGCTGTGGCGCGCGGG
>BRXX01000546.1:0-10373 GCA_030267905.1 Triparma verrucosa
ACCCTAACCCTAACCCTAACCCTAACCCTAACCCTAACCCTAACCCTAACCCTAACCCTAACCCTAACAGGCAGGGGGCGTGAAGGTGCATGGCGTCCTCTCGAAAGATTGAGGTTTAGGTAAACAGTACGTAAATGGTAAAAATATGAAGGGGGTGCTTCTTCAAAGCAAAATCAAGTCAGTATGCTAGCTTTATTTTCTCGCCTCTGTTTGGCATCAGCTGTCACCTCAACTTCAACTTCTTCCACGATTTCAACAACTTCGGCCTTCTTCTTCTTCTTCTTGCCAAAACCTAACCCCATGATTGCCTTGAAGCCGCTGGCAAACTTAAGAGCGCCCACCACTTTCGTGAATTTTTTCTTCCACTTCTGCTCTTCTTCCAACACTGGCTTCTCCTGGACGGGGGGCTCCTCGTGCAAGGCAGCGGGCACAAGAACAACCTCCTCCTTCTCCTCCCCCCCAACATCCTCCTTCTCTTCCACTAACACTACCTCCACCTCCTTCTTCGGCAATGGCGGCGGCAGCGGCAGCCCCTCCGCCTGAACCGCCTCCCTAACATCAACCTCCCAAACCCTCCCCTCCTTCTCCACCCAAATCCTCCCCTCGCTCTCGGCCATGACCCCCCCCGGCCCTCCCCTCAACCCCGCCTCCTCGTTCTTCTCGTAGCACCACATCCCCGCCAGGTCCGGCCTCCTCCCCTCCAAGCTATTCGTGGCGCTGACCTTCTTCCCCTCGCAACACGGGCACATCAACAGGCTATCTTTCGAATTCACTTCTTCAAGGGAGGATCGTAAGGACATTAGCCAACGATGGTCGGGACCGACGTCGCATTTAAACCACACATTTACGTTGCTCGTCGTCATCAAATTATCGGGTCTGACAGATTTAGGATTGTACCCCATTTTAATCTTTTCAGGTGGAACGCCGTTGAGTTCATTTTCATCAACAACAGGCTCGGACAACGTGCAGATCTGAGACGACAAACCTGGGTACAGGGTCTCAAGGCTGTTCGTCACACTCGTCTTCAAATTGTTGCAGCAGGGACAGTCCGTTTCGCCGTCTTTGAGGGTCGACAGCTGAGAGAGGCGGGAGGAGATCGTGCATTGCCAAGTGTGGTCGGGGCCTTGGGGGCATTTCCAGTGGAGAGGCGTGGAGGAATTGAAGGGGACGGCGACTGATTTACGGACGTTCAAGGTCGGGTGGTAGGACTGGACCAGGTAGGGGTATCTTGCCCGGAGGGAGGGCGTCACCGCGGGGGGAGGAGGGAGAGCGACTGTTGCTTTTAAATTGCTTTGGGTTTGGGTTTGGACAGGGGAAGCAACAGTCGTTGTTGCTTCAATAGGAGTTAATGAAGGCGGAGGAGGGGGTGCAAAGCTAACACGGGGGGAACTTTCTATAGAATGTGGGGTCGAAGACATAACAGTTGTCATTTCCGAGTAGACAAGGGACCTAGACAGACTTGGGCAATTTTCGCAATTTTCCTGGCACATACCTTAAAAAAGAAAGGTTCGTTATTAAATGAACATTAGAGCTCAGAGCGTTCGGTGCAATGCGCTACTAATGCACGCTTCTAGACTTGCTAACGCTTCGTTTGTGTTAAATGTTGTCGTGAATGCTTGAATTATGATCTGTCTCCTTCCCTCCCTTTCGGCGGCGGCGGCAGACCAACAATTACAACATTCATCGGCTATTCATCGGCTATTCATCGGTTATAATACACTAATACGACGACGAACTCTAACCCCGTCTCACACACACCCAGAACTCCTTCTCTCGCATCTCGTATTTCCACTCAACCATCCATATATATATATATCATGGCCAACCCTGAGTCCACGACGAGCATGTCTAGCAACCCTACAGATTCGACCACCACAACCACGGCTGCCGTTGCGAAGACCGCTGCGGCTGTTCAGCAGCCGGAGAGCAACCAGACTGACGTCCTAGAGGAGAGGTAAGGAGACCGCTGTAGGAGACCGACCGCTGTGTCCGCTGTCAATAAATCAAACCAAACAACGAGTCGTTTAGATGCAGCAGTACAATCATGGCTTTCCTCTTCGCTCACTCAACCCCCACTCACTCAACCCCAACACCAACCAACAACACTACAACAGGATTATCAACGACGAGTACAAGGTCTGGAAGAAGAACTCCCCTTACCTGTACGACCTCGTCATGACCTCTGCCCTCGAGTGGCCTTCCCTGACCTGCCAGTGGCTCCCTACTCTCAACCCCTCCTCCACCAAGACTTCCACCGAGCACTCCCTGCTCCTCGGCACCCACACCAATGACGAGCAGAACTACCTCATGGTGGCATCCGTCGGGCTCCCCACCGAGGACGCTGAGATCGACGCCCGCGAGTACGTCGACGAGAAGGAGGAGTGCGGCGGCTTTGGCTCCACCGGCAACAAGGTGGAAGTGAAGATCAAGATCATGCACGAGGGTGAGGTCCACAGGGCCAGGTACTGTCCTTCGAACCCGTTCCTCGTCGCGACGAAGTCCCCCTCCCCAGACGTGTACGTCTTCGACCTCTCCAAGCACCCCAGCTTTCCCACCGCCGGTTCCTCCTTCAATCCCCAACATGTCCTCCAAGGCCACACCTCTGAAGGCTACGGCCTCGCCTGGTCCCCCCACCCCTCCCAACCCCGGCACCTAATCTCCGCCGGCGAGGACAAGCTCCTCTGCCTCTGGGACCTCGCCGAAGCCGGCGCCACCGTCCCCTCCCTCTCAAAACTTACCGGCCACACCGACGTAGTCGAGGACGTAGCCTGGCACCAGACTGACCCCTCCATAGTCGGTTCCGTCGGCGACGACCGTTCCATAAAAATATGGGACATTCGCGTCAAGAACGCCACCGACTCCACCCACACCCGCGAGGACGCCCACGAGGCGGACGTAAATTCCATCGCGTTCAACCCCGTTCAGGAGTACCTCTTCGCGACGGGTTCGGGGGACAACGACGTGGGGCTTTGGGACTTGAGGAATTTGAAGGACCCCCTCAGCGTATTTAAAGGTCACACGGCGGAGGTTTTCAACGTCGCTTGGGCCCCCTTCGGCGAGGGCACTATTTTGGGCAGTGCCAGCGCTGATAGGAGGGTTAATATTTGGGATTTGGCTAGGATTGGGCAGGAGCAGACTCCGGAGGACGCTGAGGACGGGCCCCCTGAGCTGCTCTTCATTCATGGGGGGCACACCAGCAAGCTTAATGATTTGAGTTTCAACGCTAATGACGATTGGATTGTTGCGAGTGTCAGTGATGACAATGTTCTTCAGGTTTGGAGTATGGCGGAGAATATTTACGCTGATTACGATGATGAAGAGGCCGACGGAGAACTCGACGACGCTGATTTGGAGGACGACAACTAAACTAACAAAATTCGGGGGAAAGGCTTTTGATTTTAAAAACGATAATATTTCTTGTAGTACATTCAGTTGTAGTTTCCCGTGTTCTCCGAGAACAAGCTCGCCCCTCCCACACCTGCATCGACCGTTGTCTGCTTAAAATTATTGAGCTGTGCCCTATAACTTTCCATCTCCCCATCCGTCAACAAACATTCATCCAAACTATCCCTGATCTTCTGCTCGTCATAACCAACCCCGATAAAGACCAGCTCCTGCCTCCTATCCCCAAACTCGTCCGTGACCCAATCATCCCGCATAATCCTCTCATATTCCTCCGGCTTATCCTCCAAAAACATCTGGACCTGCTCCTTCCCTTCCAAGCTCCCCCACCACTTCCCCGCGCTCGTGATCCCGAAGTGCTTCCCCGCGTGACTCCAGTACATGGCCGTCTCGTGCCGCCACTGGTCTCCCTTGCCTTCCCAACTATTGGGCGCCATCCAACAGAAACCCTTGCTGCGGAGGATGCTCACGAATGGGTTGTCGACGGTGTCGCCGTCGAGCATCGTTACCGAGGAGGAGGAGTACTTCGACATGGCTTTGATGTCGAGCTCGTCTTTCACGGGGACGGGCCAGGTGTTCAGAACGTTCAGGAGACGGTCCATCCTGAAAGGCCGAGTCGCCTTGTAAGTGAAGGAGGTTATGCCAGCGGCGTCGGCGTCGGAGTGAGAGTGAGAGTGGGAATGAGAGTGGTCGTGGGAATGATCGTCGGCGGTGCATTCAGCTTTGACTTCGACTTTACTGGGGCATGTGGGGTTGGAACAGCACTCAGTCTTCTTCGCCTCCGACTTGACCGAACTCAACAATTCCTCCAAGGGAGTCTTCCCGTACTGCGTCTGAAATACCTTCGCGTTGGGGTTCAGGGACTTGACAACTTCCATGGCCTGCGCCGTCCTAGCCTCGTCACTCAGGTCAATCTTGTTGACCACAATGGTGTCGGCGCTCTCAACCTGCTCGGCGAGGAGTTCAGTGACCTTCAAGCTCGCGGCGCACTCGTCGGCGGGGTCGACCCAATTGTCCCTGTCGCCGGCGGAATTCCACGACATCCAGTCGATTCCGAAAGTGCTCGAATCGACTAGAGTCACGACCTTGGTGCTCTTCAAGTCGATAAGCTTGGAAACGGGGTGGTCCATCCCGCCCTCGAAGGTGGACTTGACGGCGTTCGGATCGGCGACGCCTGAAAGTTCAATCACAACGTGGTCGTACGGTTCCCCGCTCTTCTCGGCCATGTCGGAGAGGGTGTGGAGGGAGTCGAGGAGCTCGGAGGAGAGGGAGCAGCAGGCGCAGCCGTTGGAGAGCTGGACGGTGTCCACAGACATGCCGGAGGAATCTGCGTTGCGGGCGTCCTGGTGTTTGTGTGTGGGTAGATTTGATGGGTTTCGTCCGGTTAGAGTTGTGTAGCGAGTAGTGTAGCGAGTAGTTGTGTAGCTAGTTGTGTAGCTAGTTGTGTAGCGAGTTGTGTAGCGAGTTGTGTAGCGAGTTGTGTAGCGCGCCACTTCTCACCTTGACGAGGGCCGCGTCAATGTTGACTTCTGCGACGTCGTTTACCACCACTCCAATTTTCATCCCCCTCTGATTCTCCAGTATATTCTTCAGCGTAGTAGTCTTTCCGCTGCCCAAGAAACCGCCCAGGAGGGTTATCGGGGGCTTAGAGGCGGATAGAGAAGAAGACAGAGAGCGTAGAGCAGGGCGCATGGACCCCATGGGAAAGGCTCGGGAGGACATGACAAATAAAAACATTTTTAGGGACGTTCTGAGCAACATACGGTAGGCTATGGCAGTTGGTGTGTGATAGATTTGAGTCTTGCGGTATTTGTGGAGGCTAGGAATCGAATGATGACAATTGAAAGACAATTGAAAGGCAATTGAAAGGGACTGATCCTGAGATACTTTAGTCTTCAGTCTTCCCAGAGCCCAGCCCTCACTTTACCTTGGCATCTCACAAAGCACCGCCATGTCTGCTCAGGAGGAGCAAATCAAGTACCTCACAGAGGCTACGAAGAAAGTGAAGGAGCATGCATTTTACATGAAGCGAGCGATTGTAAGTAATACCGGACGATTTCCTCCCGATTTACCTCCCGATATTACCTCCCGATATATACACAATTTTCCTAGCCTTCAAAGCGCTTCACACGCAAATTGCCTCCTCCTTGCCCTCGTGTTCTCCTATCACCTACCCCTCGTAACCCCACTAACCCCAATTCGCGACCACAATGCCGCAACACTCGCCCTCAAATCCAACGCCCCGATATGATATGGATTCCAACCCAACCCTCACCCCCTTTCCCCCCCAGGACGCCAACGACCTGGACACCACCCTCTCCCTCGCCGCCGACATGCTCCGCGAGCTCAAGACCTCCCTCCTAACCCCCAGAAACTACTACGAGCTCTACATGTCCGTCCTCGATTCCCTCCGTCACGTGGAGGATTTCTTCGCGTCTCTGAACGCTGCGGGCACGCCAGTGGTGGAGATATACGAGAAGGTGCAGCACTGCGCCAACGTCGTACCGAGGCTCTATCTCCTCATCGCCGTCGGCGGCGTGTACATAAAGTCAGGAGAGGCCCCTGCCAAGGACATTCTCAAGGACCTAATAGAAATGGTCAAGGTGAGCGTTCGTTCGCGTTCGTTCGAGGTCGCTTGGAAACACGTTATTTCCGTTCGGTTCTTGTTCGACTGCACACACCAGCTAGCTTCAGTCTAGATATGTCGACGCCATTATCACCGCCACTTTATTACACTTCATTAACTCCAACCTGAATGTGACTCTCTTCGCTCGTCGCTTCGCTAATCGCAGTGCGTCCAATACCCCACCCGCGGCCTCTTCCTTCGCAACTACCTCTCCCAGACCTCCCGCGACAAGCTCCCCGACACCGGCAGCGAGTACGAGGGTGTCGGAGGAAACGTCAAGGACGCCTACGAGTTCGTCCTCCAGAACTTCTCGGAGATGAACCGCCTCTGGGTCCGCCTCCAGCACATGGGGGGGGACAAGTCCACCCGCAAAAAGAGGGAGAAGGAGCGTCAGGACCTCAAAATTCTAGTGGGGACGAACCTCGTGCGTCTATCTCAGCTCGAGGGGGTTGACACCGACTGCTACCGCGACGTTATACTTCCTGAGATTCTTAAGAATGTGGTCGAGTGTAAGGACACCATTAGTCAGGGTTATTTGATGGATTGTGTCATTCAGGTTTTCCCGGATGAGTTCCACCTCGCGACTTTAGAGGTGAGGAGGAACCCACACACACCACTACACTTGCGTTTTTCAAACATTCTCACTGATTCCAACATTCCACCTACCCTCCCCCCCAGACTTTCCTAACGACCTGCACAAAGCTGAAGGAGAAGGTGAACATCCGCACGATCCTCCAGTCTATGATGAACCGTCTCTCCCTCTTCGGCGAGGGCGAAGGCCGCATCCCCCCCGACCTCGACGCCTTCCGCCTCTTCAACGACTGCATAACCAAGATCCTCGAGGAAAGGTCGAACCTCGATCTCGCCGAAATCCTTCGACTCCAAACCAGCCTCATGCAGTTCGCGCTCAAGTGCTACCCCGGCCGCCTCGACTACGTCAACTACTGCCTCGGAATGTGCGCCTCCGTCCTCAGCGCTACAAAATCGGAATCCCTGGACGAAACCTCGGTAGCTGAAGTCGAGGAACTCCTCTCGATCCCCCTATCCTCCCTGGCCCTACAAGTGCTTGACCTGCAGCAGTACTCTGAGCTGCTCACGTACTTGCCGTACGAGAACAGGAGGCAGGTTGCGACCATATTGGTCAGGTCGACTCTATTCTCAGGGGGGTCGCTCGACAGTGTTGAGAAGCTGGAGAAGGTGAGGAGGGGAAACTTTCTTTTAACAACCCACCCCCAACCCGTCCATGATCACAATCTAACCCGAAAAAATCTCCCTCCAACAACAGCTCTTCAAGGCCATAACTCCCCTGATTAAAGACGACGAGAAGGAGTCGTCCGGCGCTCCCGAGAAGGACGAGGCCGACGAGGCCGCCCTCGCCGAGTTCAAGGAGGAGCAGACTCTCGTCGCCCGCCTCGTCCACATGATGAAGAGCCCCGACACCGACGTGCAGTTCAAGATTCTGTCGATGACGAGGAAGCACTTCGGCCAGGGGGGGGTGAAGCGTATCGGACACACACTGCCTCCGCTGGTTTTCGCGGGGCTCAAGCTCGCCCACAAGGTCAAGAAGAGGGAACTCGACGCTGTGAAAGTCCAGAACAAGCTGAAGGCTCTCAAGGAGAAGCAGGAGAAGATCGAGCAGGAGAGGAAGGAGAGGCAGGCCAAGAAGGCGGCGGACCCGGAGTACGAGCCCCCGGGGCCGCTGGAGGACATCGTCATGCCTGATGAGTCGGCCATTCCCAAGCCCCCGGCGACTTCTTGCCGTAAGGTGTTCCAATTTCTACACGAGATCGTCACGGCCATGGCCGTGTCCTATCCCGACCTTTCTTTGAAGCTATTCCTGCAGTCGGCGGTGGCGGCAGACAACTGCAAGTTCAAGGCCATCGCTTACGAGTTCATGTCTCAGGCCTTCATCCTCTATGAGGACGAGCTGACCGACTCCAAGGCTCAGCTCCGGGCCCTTGTCCTCATGGTCGGGACTCTCCTGAGCTGCTCCAACTTCGAGAAGGACGACTACGACGCCCTTATAACAAAGACGACCCAGTACGCAGCCAAACTTCTCAAAAAACCCGACCAGTGCCGCATGGTCACGCTGTGCTCACACCTGTTCTTCGTCGGCTCCGCCGAAGATGCCAACCACTACCATGACCCCAAGAGGGTCCTCGAATGCCTCCAGAGGGCCCTCAAAATCGCTGACGGCTGCATGGCGTCCTCCGCCCACGTCCACCTCTTCGTGGAGATCCTCAACCACTACCTCTACTACTTCGAGCTACACAATCCCCTAATAGCCGACAAGTACCTCACAGGCCTAATAGCCCTAATCAATGAGCACATCGACTCCATGGACCACGGGGAGCAGAGGACCGAGGTCGAGGGCATGTACAGGAACACGCTAAGGCACATCGCGAGGAAGAAGGAGGAGGAGGAGACCAAGGACAAATTCAAGAGCATCGTAGTGTAAAAGACGAGAGGCAGGTTTATAGGGGAAGAGGGGTGGGGAGGGGGGTTACAGGATGCTGAGGGATAAAGGGGAGGGCGTAATTGAGATTTTAAGCTTTCATACATGTAAATTACTTCCTTTCACTTATTTTTTCATAGTATTGTATTGATATAGCATTCCCCTTAACATCCCCTTCCATCTGATTTCTCTAACTTCTCGGAAATCAGCCCCGAGATGCTCTCTCAAGCACGCTCTTCCTCTCTCGTGAGGAACTTCAACAACAAGATGTCCCCCGTCAACTAGCACAGACCGAACGCTAAATTCGCCGCCTAGCTCCCTATATGCGTCAAGGCCGTCATCCCCTTTGCCGAATAGAGCGATTTTAGGGTCACGAGTTCTGCTTTCGAACCCAGGACCACGATCGTACCTCTTTTCAAGGTGATAAGGCGGGTTGCATATTACGCATTCGAAGAGCGTCCCGACACTCGCGAGCGCGTCGAATCCGCATAATTTAAAGCTGACTCTTCCCTGGAGGTTATTTCTGACAGAGTTGAGGCGGGAGATTTCGAGGGCGGGGGGAGAAATGTCGACACCCACACCGATGCAGAGGGGGAGGTTGTGAATCGACGATAATAATAATACGCCGCTGCCGCACCCAGCGTCGAGGATTTTCCTGGGATTCAGAGAAATTAAGGTCGAAACGAGGGAGAAGGATGAAGCACATGGACGCATCACTGCTGGAGTGACCTTGAAAATTATGCCGCCGAAAGTAATATCATCATCCTTGCCCCTCTCCTCGTCTTTCTCAAATTTTCTCTCTTTGAGGAGAAGAGCGTCAAACTTTGAAGGACGAGCGGTTTCGCCCGCCGCGACAAGCTCTCCACGATAGTCTTGTACTGATAATGAGGACCGAGAAATGAAAAGGCCCTTGCCGGCGGAGCAACGACGTTTTGCATGCCCAAGCGGGGGGAAGCCATTGAGAGTCAGCTCTTTTATTACTGACTTCAAACCCCTGTAGTGCTTTATCGGAGCAGGTGGTGGCGTGATTTGAATAAGATATAACATTCCGTCTGTATTGCTTCGCACTTTGTCAAGGATCACACAGTCATTGAGACACGGTGGACCATCGTCGTCATCTTTCTCTGCGCATACAATTGCTGTGAAGGTGGCAGACAAAATGAAATCCATGACTGCTTCTATTTCTTTGACGTCGTTACAAACAACTAGCAAGCCGTCGGCGGCGCGATCGAGAGGAGCAACAATTTTAGGCGATTTTGTTTTGTTGCCCACCAGTGGAGTCAAAATAGGAAGGAGGGCGGCGTTGAGCTCTTGGCCTACTCCTGCAGGCTTGTGAATTAAGCTTAACGTGCGAGAAGAATCGACTGTAACGACTTTACATTTGGTCGTGCATTGCTGGATCCTTTTTTCAGTGGATTTGGGTGGCGATTCTGGAGGGGGGATGATGAGGCGTATAATGTCCCCTTCTGATGGGCGGTACTTGTAAGATGCCACGACCTTCCCATTCACTTGAACGTGACCCTTTCTGATGAGAGAATTGGCGTTGCTTCTGCTGCTGAGGTTAAACGCAGAGAGGATGTAGACGTCAAGTTGAGGATGTTGGCCGAGTCGAACCTTGTGTACTGAACTAGCTTCCCCCGGATCCTTGAGGAGTGCAAACTTGACAAAGGTTGCCGAGAGAGCAAACAATAGCAGACCGGTGTTGAAGCGTAAATATTTGCCGTGATCCATACAGCATGTGAAGTAAATGTTGCCTTATAAATGTGGACCCAGCCGGCTCCTCTAATGAAATTGAGTCCTTGGCTGCTCTTTTTTTCACCCCCGGATTTCCACTGGAACTTTGACCCTTTTGAGCAGCGCCGTTGTTGCTCATCTTAATCTTATACTTTC
>BRXX01000548.1:0-29623 GCA_030267905.1 Triparma verrucosa
CCATAACCATAACCATAACCATAACCATAACCATAACCATAACCATAACCATAACCATAACCATAACCATAACCATAACCATAACCCATAACCATAACCATAACCCATAACCATAACCATAACCATAACCATAACCATAACCATAACCATAACCATAACCATAACCATAACCATAACTGAAGAACTGCTCAGCTGATTGGCCGTCCGGGCTCAACATACATGGCCTTAAATCGAGAGCAGCATTTTTAGCAGATCTTATTCTGAATCCAAAATGGCGAAAGTGAAACGACTTTTCTGAAACGAGCTGAAACGAGCTGAAAGTTGCATCCGAAAGCTTAAATCAAAATAAATGTTCTTCATGTGTTCAATTGATGTGTGTGTGTTTTTTTTTGTGCGCTTGTGTGTGTGCGTGTAGTGGTTTTGATAGAATAGTAGTCGTCGCTTCGCTTTGCTCGCTTTCTCTCTCCCTCTCTTCCCCTTTCTTCTCCTATCCCCCCACCCCCCCAACCCCTCCAACCTCTTTCCTAATTTTCTTCTGCCTCCTATCCCTCCACACTCAAAGCATAGCCTGCAATTCGGCGATCTTTGCGGTGATGGCTGCCTTCCTGACGTCTCCGATAGCGCTCTGGATGGCGGCCTCGTTGTCGGAGAAGTAGGACAAGACCAGCTTGTCGTCCTCGAAGTCTCCGGAGACCATGGAGGAGAGCTTGGCGACGGCGTCGGAGTTGGATAAGTTCTCGTCCGCCGCCATGAACTGGTCGACGAGATCGTCCTGCACGATCCTTCTCTTGATGCGGTAGTGGAAGTACTGGCGGCTCTTGGGCCACGTCACGACGTCGCGGATAACGCCCTTGGCCTTCATCCTGCCGCTGCGGTCGTGGAGGTCGGCGAACTCGTGTGCGACCTGAAGGTAAAGGGGGAGGAGCATGTTCTCGCGCTCCTTGATTTTCGCCTTGAGCTCGAGGGCGTCGGAGTCGACCTGGCAGCCGTCGAGCTCCGCATCGAGGAAGATGAGCTCCTGGTCGGTGCGGTGCATGGCGGCGAGCTGATCGCCCTGTCTGAACTTGACCTCGCAGATTCCGGGGGGCTCCAAGATTCCACCGCGGGAGTCGACGTCGGCGTACATCTCCATCTGCTCGAGGTTGATGGTGGGGTCGACGACGACCCACGATCCGCCCCTCAGCTCTCCGTGGGGGGGAATGTAAATCATCGCGGGGTGTTTGTACTCCCTCAGGGCGTCGACGATCATTGCGCCAAACTTCAGGATCTCTCCGGCCATGTCCCTAGTGCCGCCGGAGAACCCGCGCCAGTTGGCGAAGATCATGAGTGGCAAGTTCTCGCTGTTGCCGAAGTCGCGAATGGCCTGGGCGGTCTTGTGACTGGAGTCGGGGAACCAAACCTGCCCGGCCTGGGGGAGGATGGCCTCTCTAGATTCGGGGTTGGCGGGGTCGGCGGGGATACGCTGCTCGACCAACCTCGTCTCGACGGCGATGACTCCAACGGGGATGCCTCCGAGGCGGGCACGGCCGGTGACGACCGACTTGCCCCACCCGCTCAAGTACTCGTTGAAGGAGCCCTTGTCGAAGAAGCCCAGGGCGTCGCTGGTGCCTGCGAGCATGTGCCTGGGGTCGTAAGGGGTCTTGGTGGGGAGGAACTCGACGTCGCGCTCGACGGGGTCAGCGGACTCGCGAACGGCAGGGAGCGCAGACGCGTCCTTGGCGACATACGACAACCAGGTGAGGATGCTGGCCACGCCCTCCTGGTCGTTATCGACGACCTCGTGGGTGACACCGTTCGGATGCATGACCTGAGGTCCTCCGAGCTGGTCCTGAGAAGTGTAGACCTCCTTGCCTAGGAGCTTGTTGAGCGCTGAGAAGCCGGTGAGGATCATGGGACCTTGCTTCATCTGGATGACCCTCTGTCCCAGGCGCACGATGTAAGCTCCGATGCCGACACTGCGCCCGGTGACGTAGCTGAGGGTGAAGATTTCGTCGTAGGCGCGGCTGGTCTCTCCTGCGATCATGCCTGAACCGCGAAGGTTCTCGACTCCGATTCCTTCCTTTGTTCCAATAATGTCGATGATCTTCCATCCATCGGGGCACTTCTCGGCGTTAACGACGCCCTCATCCAAGCCCTTGTAATCCTCGTCCGTGAGGTAGAGGTAATCGAAGCCCTTGGCAGGGTTGTTGGCGTCGGTGAACTTGACTTGGAACTTGGGCTTGAGCTCTTCGACGAGGCCGATGCGAGCTCCGGCGTTGCAAGCAATATAGACGCGGGGGATCTTGAGCTTCCTCGCGTACTCGGAGGCGGCGAAGTAGAAGTCGTCCTCGTCGACACCGAAACTTCCGGACTGGACGGTGACGTCGTTGGCGATGAAGACAACGTCGCGACCCTCGGGGTACTCGGGCGTCTTCATGACGGTGTGCCAGGCAACCATCCCGATCTTGTTGCTCCCGATGTCCCTGGTTCCCTTAATCAAGTTCTTGTTCTCGTCGAACAGCAGCTCGTCGCTCCTAAAGATGGCAGAGGGCATAGAATCGGTGGCGCGGGTGATGTCGGCGGAGGCGAGGGCCTTCAAATGGGTGTCCCACTGGTCGACCAGGCCGACCTCAAGGAGGCCGAGGAAGTCGTAGGCGTAGGTGGACCCGACGCGGCGAGCGATGGCCCTCTTGGTCTGGACGATGTTGGAGGTGCCGTAGGGGTCGAAGGTGCACATCTTGTCCTCCGTTCCGAGGGCGCAGAACTCCTGGGTGACTCCGGTGATGACATCAGGGTACTCGTTGTAGGCGGAAACCTTGAGCCACTCTCCAGACATGGACGAGGCGATAAGGCGGACGGGCTTGATGACGGACTTTCCGTCCTCGACAATCTTGCAGCGGAGCTTGACCTCGATCTCGTCGACGCGGAGCTTGAGGAGCCTGGTGGCGAAGCGGGACTTGAGCTTATCCATGATGGTCATGTACACCTCCGCGACCTCCTCGGGGGTGGTCTCGATCTCAGGGAGGGAGTGAAGGAAGATGCGGCTGGAGGCCGTCTCGGAAACGCGGGCGTCGGAGATGGCCCTCTCGAGCTCGTCGAGGCCCTGCAGGAGGGCACGCGTGGCTCCGCCAGAGGTGGCGACGTCGCTGGAGTGAGAGAGGGCGCGGACGAAGACGACCTGCGGAGGTCCTCCCCTGACGGGCTTGTTCAGCATCTCGGACCCCAGGTAGACCTGGGCGTTCTTGCCGACGGCGTCGAGGCGGACAAGCTTATGGTTCGTCGTGAGGCGACTGAGCTCGAGCAGGTGGTGGAAGGTGGGCCTCATGTTGCGGCGGAGGGGGTCCTCCTCGAAGTTCTGGCACTGGGGGTAGCTGAAGTACTTGGGGTTCTTCTTCTCGGCCGCGACGAGGACGTTGATGGTGCGGATCTTGAGGTCCTCGAGGCCGGCCTTGTGGGTGGCGAAGAGGTCGGCGTACTGCTTTCCGAGCTCGTCCTCGTCATCGCCGTTGGCAGGCGTGGTGACGGCGATGTGGAGGACGTTGACGAAGTCGTCGACAATGTCATCGGCGATGCCGCCCTTCATGCTCTCGATCATGGCGGGCATGATCTTCTGGGCGGCGGCGAAGTCCTTGACGACAGAGATCTTTCCGTGCCTGACGGGAGACTCGGCAGCGGGGACGTCGGCGAATTGGAACTTCCAGTTGGCGGTGAGCTGACCGTCGACCTTCATGATGGAAATGTCGAGGATGGAGTGGGCGCGGTAGATACGGCGGATGTAAACCTCAAGGGCGGCGGAGGCTACGGCCTCGTCCTCGTCGTCGAAGAGGCCCGAAAGGAGGTCAACTCCGGCGGAGAGGGACGTGGACCTGGCCAGCTCGGCCTTGTCAGCGGTGACGAGCTGGCTGCGGAGCTCCGCCTTCCTGACCTCGAAGCCCGGGATCTGACTCTCTCTGACGATGCTGTCGGCTGCGAGGCCGATCTCTGCGACGAGCAGTGAAGCGACGAGTTAGAAAAAGTAGAAGTAGCGGTGAGAACTACAGCTTGCCTCACCTCCGTACTGCTTGGACTTGAGCATGGTGAGGCCCGTAAGGGCCTCCATGAGTTCCTCGGGGAGACTGGCGAGGCCGAAGCGGTCAACGAAGGTCTCGACCTGCCTCAACATGGCGAGGATGAGCTTGTTGCGCATGCCGAGCTGCTGATGCGCCATGTTGAGGTCGATGACGACATCGAGGTCGTCCTTGTTGGCCTTGTTGAGGTCGCGGACGACGTCGTCCAAGAGGAGGCCGTCGAACTGAGTCTCGACGGACAAGTACTTCTGGATGGCGCCGGCGACGAAGGAGGAAGCGGAGCCGATGTCGTCGAAGGTCTCGAGGGAGCTCGCGGCGGCGGCCTCGACGTCCTGGGGGTATCCGGCGAGGGCAAAGTTGACGGCGTCAGCTCCGCCGTCGAGGATGGGAACCTCCTCGACGTCAAGGGATTCCGTGAAGGTGAGAATCTTCTTCACCTTGGACGGGTCCTTGAGCGAGAGGGACGCAATGAGATCTCCGGCAGAGATGATGGAACCGGGGTTCATGTTGTGGGCGATGGTTCCAGACTCGGTGGCCTTGATGGGCATGATCATCTTCATCGCCTCGACCTCGACGTAGGGCTCTCCGGCGACGACCTCCGTACCAGGCTCCTGGAGGAAGCGCACGACCTTTCCGGTGACGTCCGAGCGGAGCTCAGAGGGATCGAAGATGGTGGGCATCAGGATGGTAACACCGTCGAGAGAGAGGCGGAGCCCGAGGGGCTCGTCCATCCCCACGATGCGGTGCGGCTCGCCTCCGAAGTTGGCGACGAGGCTACCGTCAGGGTTCTCGCGAATCTTCACCTGGATGTTCTGCCCGTTGATAGCAAGGTTCATGACGTCGGGGGAGAGGCGGGTGACGTCAAAGTTGTACTTGGTGTCGAGGTACGCGATCTCCACGGGGAAGGCGTTCATATTGTTGACGTCGCTGAGGGAGGTCTGACCCTTGGTGAGGGACTCCTTGATGTCGGAGGAGATTTTGTTGATGTGCTCGAAGGCCCTGTAGATCGCCGCGGACGTGACAACGAGGTGCGGGGGCTGGGTGACGCTGACGCTCTTCTCCTTGAGAATTCCGTCAAGCCAAGACGTATCAATGGTGTTCTGCTTGAACTCGTCCGTCTCGAGGAGCTCAACAAGGTACTCGACGGTGGTACGGATCTCTCCCCTGACTTCGATCTCCTTGAGGGCGAGGACGAGACTGTGGGAGGGAGGAGCAAAGCGATGAGTTAGAATTCGTTAATTAGCGGTCGAAGTTGGGGTTGTGAATGCGTCGATTTTCTTCGACCCTCACCTCTTCCTAGCGTGCTCACGGGTGGGACCCTTGGCGAAAAGGTGTCCGAACTGCGAGTCCGCAAACTCGTGAATTCCTCCGTTGGCTCCGACGGAGAAATAACCCCAAACATTGCTCGTCGACTGGAACTTGATGCGCTCAATACTTCCTGACGTGGGCTTGAAGCCTTCGTCCGGGTTCTCTGCCGTGATGCGCGCGGCGATGACGTGGGTGTCGATGGGCTTGTAATCCTCCTCAAGGAAATCGATCTTGGAATCTCCGTACATGTCGAGGCCGTAGAACTTGCGCACCTCAGGAATCTGGTTGAGCGGAATTCCCATGGCGACCTGAAGCTGAGTCGCGGGCAGATTGACCAAAGTAATTCCTTCGGTCACGGGGTGCTCGACCTGAAGACGCGGGTTCAGCTCCAGGAAGAAGAAGTTTCCCGTGTCGGCGTTGTACAGGTACTCGACGGTTCCCGCTCCGATGTAGCCGATCGACTGGGTGAGGCGCTGGGCCGCCCTCTCCATCTCCCTGAAGGTGTCGACGGGGGCGATGATGGGAGGTCCCTCCTCGAAAATCTTCTGGAAGCGGCGTTGGGTGGAGCAGTCACGGCCGTTCAAGGCCACGGCGTTGCCGTGCTCGTCCCCGACGATCTGAACCTCGAGGTGGCGAGCGTTCTTGCACAGCTGCATGAGGAAGATGGGGGAGCCTATGACCTCGTTCTGCACCTGAACGTAAGCGTTCCTGAGGTCGTCCTCGTTGTCGACGAAACGGATGCCTTTACCTCCTCCTCCTTCGGACGCTTTGATCATGATACCGTTTTCGTAGCCGATTTTCTTGGCGGCCTCGACGGCCTCCTCGACAGTGCGGCACGTGGCCTTCTCGAAGATGTCGAGGGGGATGGTCCCTTCCTCGTTGAGATCGGCTTGGAGGGGCCCGTCGTCGGGACCGCCGTACGAACCGGACCAGGGGATGGACGGAACCTTGGCGGTCTGGGCGAGAATGTTCGCGGCGATCTTGTCGCCGAGGACGGACATGACGGGACCGGTGGGGCCGATGAACTTGATGCCCATGGCGTTGAGCGTGTTGGGGAGGGCGGGGTTCTGCGCGTGGGGGGCGTGTTAGAGAGTGTTAGAGAGTGTTTGTTTATTCGTTCTAATTCGTGTCTCCCTTAGGCCTCACCTCACTAGCGTGTCCCCATCCGGGCCATACCGCGTCGACCCCCTGCTCCTTCGCGATCTTAACAATAACGTCAACATTAGCATAATTATTACTGTTCTTCCCCGCAGGAACCTCCACAAAACTATCCGCCAACCTAACGAACTCAGCGTTAGCCTTCAAATCCTCCGGCGTCGCCATGGCTACGAACTTGATCGCGTTCTCGTCCCCGAGCTCCATGTAAGCCCACTGGCGCATGGAGAGGATGGACTTGGTCGCGGCCATGCCGTTGTTGGCGATGAGGACTTTCTTTATGGGGCGGGAACCGCCGCGGGCTTTCACGTAGTCGTCTAGTGCCTGCGCGAGGGTGGGGGGGGGGGTCAGGGAGTGATTGGGGGGGATCGGGGGGGGGGTTTGGATCGACGCGTTTTCACTGGCTGAATTTGTCGGTCCTCGTGACGCCATTGTCGAAATCGGTAAAATGTGGAGAATCCGGGGGGTTCGTGGGGGTTCAAATGCCCCGGCGGGGCGTCAAAGGGGGGTTCGGGGCCTGCGACGTACCTGACTGCCCTGACTGGTGGTCTCTGGCTCGAGGGTGGACGCAAAGAGCTGCGAGGAAAAGAGGGAGCCCCAGCCCTTGGAGGCGACGGGGGCTTGGGGGGCATTGGTAGCGGTAGAAGCGGGCTGCTGTAGTTTGGGTGCGAAGGCGTAACCTGTTGGTGTGGGTCGGGTTGGGATTTGAGGCGTGAGAAGGTTTTAATTGTACTACAAAAGGGATTATCTTTGACCAGCCTTGCCACGTGAGCTCTTGGAGTTTATTCTTGGAGGGTATGTTTATTTCGAAAAATACGCGTCTATAGCGTACTTTGATAAGCGCGATATGTGTGATTAAGTGTGTTCGGGCTGTTATTTAATGGGCTTTTAGTGAAATGCGCCGTAAGGTCCACAATGCCTGATATATTATGTTTTCGCTGCCGGGTGTCGAGTATGTCATCCTCAAGAGTCCTTTGTCTGCGTTGAACTGCTCGTGCTGAACTGCTCGCAGAACGCACCTGGTAAGTTGAATGATGCTACCGATTGTAGCAGCAGCAGCAGCAGGGCTGCCTTCATCGAAGCTATCATGAGCAACGAGATGAATAAAGGGAGGATTTTGGATCACAAAAGTTGGCAAAAAAATAAAAAGAATCCAAAATGCTGGGGAAAAAATAAACAATTACACACGCTCCCAACCCATCACTGCCACGCACGCGCTAAACTGAATCAACACCCTTCCCCTGGGTCGCCTTCATAACTGCCACGGCGGCACCCATATATCATAATTTTCACTAAATCCCAAAAGTCCCTCCGCGCTCTCTTTCACTCCTCTGTATCTCCTTCTTCCTCTCTTCGTCCCCCAACCCCCTTCACACACCCCCGACCCTCCCACCCCCTCCACCATGGTCCACGTCCTGAACGTCGCCGAGAAGCCTTCAGTAGCCAAGGCCCTCTCCTCCGTCTTCAGCCACCTTTCCTCCCAGCCCGTCCACTCCGCAGCCGGCAAATCCCAATACAACCGCATCTTCACCGTCAACGCCGTAAAATTCCCCGACCCCCGCGACCCCCGTTCCCCCCCCCAACCCCACACGATGATAATGACTTCCGTAGCCGGTCACATCGCTGGTATAGATTTCGCGCCTCCTAACAACAATTGGTCTTCCTGCCCCCCTTCTCACCTCTTCCATGCCGAGCTCGAGACGTCCGTGAACCCGAACTTCCGCGACCTCCGCGATGAGTTGCTCCTTCAGTCCCGTCAGGCCGTGATTCTCGTCCTCTGGCTCGACTGCGATCGGGAGGGTGAAGCCATTGCCGACGAGGTTAGGCAGATATGCTTACAGTCTAACCGTTCTCTATCAGTGCATAGGGCTAGGTTTTCTAGCGTCCTTCCAAATGAGATAAGGAGGGCTCTTGATACGTTGGGGAGGATAGATAGGAGGTTGGTCGACGCTGTCAATGCTAGGCAGGAGATCGATTTGAGGATTGGGGCCGCGTTCACTAGGTTGCAGACGAAGAGGTGAGAGCCGAACATGGATGAGAATTATAAGAATGATAAGATTGCTGTGCACGAGACAACACACAGCCCCTCTAACAACCCACGCCCCATTCCTCCACACAACCACAACGCCATCAGGCTCCAATCAAAATTCGGCCTCTCCAACGTGATAAGCTACGGCCCTTGTCAGTTCCCTACCCTCGGGTTCGTGGTCGAGCGTTGGGCCCGAATCGAGACCTTCCTACCCGAGCGTTTCTTCACTCTCAAAATGTCAATGAAATCGGACCCGAACGACCCGAGGAGTAAGGAGGTCAGTTTCAATTGGAGGAGGTACAGGCTTTTTGATAGGTTAGGTAAGAAGCTGTGGGAGACGAATGCATCACTATCACCGCTACTACTACAACTACAACTACTAGCATTACTAACACTACTACAAATTACTCGTCGCTCGCTCGTCTCAGCTACCATGGCGATATATTTGAACACTCTTCAGGCTCAGAAGGCGACCGTCATATCAACGGAAGGTAGAACTCAGAGAAAGTACAGGCCCATACCCCTCGCGACGGTGGAGCTTCAGAAACGAGCTTCGAAGTACCTCCGTATAAACTCGGAGCAGACAATGGAAGCGGCGGAAAAACTTTACATGGAAGGTGAGGCGCTGTGAATATGGCAATTCGCTACACAAATTGTGGTGACATTTATTCTAACTCGGCGCTCCGCCCCCCCCCACAGGTTACATCTCTTACCCGCGTACCGAGACCGAGAAGTTCAGCCCCGAATACGACATCCAAGGCACCCTAGGCCAGTTCCGCAACAACCCCGTCTACGGCGATTATGCCTCCAAGCTCCTCGACGGCGGGAAGTACCAGTACCCCCGCCAAGGCGTCAACGATGACAAAGCCCACCCTCCCATTACTCCAGTGAAGGCCGTTGACCCTTCCCAGATACAAGATAGCGTGCAGCGCAGAATTTACGAGCTCGTTGTTAAGCATTTTTTGGCGTGTTGCTCGAAGGATGGGTTGGGGCAGCAGACTGTCTTGACGGTTAAAATGGGGACGGAGGTATTCACGGCCAAAGGGCTCATGATACAGGAAGAGGTGAGAAGCTCGAACGAAGAGCGAGGCCACAACAAATTGGTTATTCATTTGCCCCGCTGTTTATTCATTCTAACTCGTTGCTTTGTCTCAGAATTGGCTTGAGATATATAAACCTTGGGAATACTGGGGTCAGGGTGCGGGGACGTTACCCAACCTTCCGAACGGGACGGAGTTCGAACCCACTAGTTTAGTGATGGAGAATGGGAGTACGTGTGCTCCGAATTTCATGACGGAAGTTGAGCTTATATCGGAGATGGACAAGCACGGAATCGGGACGGATGCGACAATCGCGTCGCATATCAAGACCATACAGGAGAGGTGAGAAGCTTTTAATATGTGATGGCTGCAACACTTCCGCTAACAAATGAATAAACGTTGCCTTCTTTCTCTCTCAAATCCAGGGAGTACGTGACGAAGGACAACGCGCAGAGGTTCATACCCACGAAACTGGGGATCGCTCTCGTCGAGGGGTACAATTCGATGGGATACCAGCTGAACAAGCCGCATTTGAGGGCGAAAATGGAACGCTCTTGCAACGCGATAGCCGAGGGCAGCAAGCAGAAGGCCGCAGTGATCAAGGACGTCCTCGACGAGATGAAGGACTGCTTTGTGTCGGTGGAGAAGGAGGTCCACAAGCTCGACGCGGCGATGGCCAGGCACTTCACGCTGTCGGCGGAGGGCGGAATTTTGAAGGCGGAGAACTTCTGCAGGTGCAAGTGCGGGTCGATGATGGATTTGAAGGAGGTCGAGAAGCAGCACGTCAGCAACAACAACAACCACAACCACAACAATAATGGCAACACTCAACAACTCCTCTACTGCCGCAACTGCAGTAGCTCTCTCACCCTACCGTTCAAGGGTAAATGCTCCGCCACGGCAAACTCGTTCTGCTCAGAATGCACCTCCCAAGCCATCACCGTCACCCGCGACGATGGCACCACGTATCAGATCTGTCCCTACTGCAAGGAGAACCCTCCCCCCGAGCCGGAGTGCTTCAAGTGCCCCACGTGCGCGAGGAGCAGAAAGCAGGGAATGGTCAAATTGGGCCGTATACCGATGGGATCATACGTGCTTTCCTGCGACCAGGTGAGCGGCTCGCTTCTCGCTACGCATACGTTGTCGCTCTGTCCTTGCGATCATTTTGATGCCACTCTCACCACTACGCAATTCTAACTTGTCGCTTCGCTCCTACTCGCAGGGAGGTTGCGATTACAAGTACTACTTCCCGCGAAACGTGCAGACAGCGAAGGTGGACGAGCAGGGCCGGAAGTGCTTCTGCAACAAAGGCGGTGTCTCCGGCGGGGCCGTGAAGCTCAAGTTCAAATGGAGCCGGGGCGCCGTCCCCCCCCAGATGATGGACTGCACTGACGCCGCCATGTGCTGCCTGTGCGACGAAGATTTGCTTGAGTTCATGAACTTCAGGGTGCCAAAGGTTGACGGCGGGAACGGCGCTGGCAGGGGGCTCGGAGGCGGAAGGGGGGGCGGAGGTAGAGGCGGGAGGGGCGGACAAGGCGGAAGACAAGGGAGAGGAAGACAAGGGGGCAGAGGAGGGGGTTATAACTAGCATGTACACTGATGACTTACTTATATGTATTTTAAGAAAAAATTCAAGATTAGGGTTTACTTTATGTCGGCTCCTTGCTTTAACGTACGTGCCTCTCTTCCCCGCCCCCACCCAGGTGGGTATTCTTCACTGCCCACCTAGGAAGGATAATCACCATTCTTAACCTTCAAAAAAATACTTTCTAGCGCGTTCAGAGCTCAGTAAAATGCTTGACATTCGTTTGATATCATTGTTGACCGGATAATTGCCGAACCTCGCCCTGACCCGACTTCTATTTCACACCCAGCAAAATTGGAAACTTTGTAAGTTTTCTCAACGATCTCATCTCAATAATTCAGGCTGATCTTTCGGACAGGGTGTTGGATTTTTGGAGTGTCTTTTCATTGCCTGTACCTTTTACGTATTGCAGAAATAATTACGTTTTCGCCAATCTACTACCTATAAAGTACAGCTCATACCTTGGTCGTTTTCTAAAGCGCATCAGATAGCCCCCCTTCCCCACCTAAAACAATGTCCCTCAAGACGCTTTTACCCCACGCAGTTAGCAAGGATGCTCTGAGGAGAAAACGTGCCGGCGTCCGTAAGAAGTACGAGGCTCGTGCCATCTTCCGATCAATGTCCTTCATGATGCTCGTTGTCGGCTACTTCGTCTACGCCACCTTCCTCACTGGGGATGACAGTGCGGCGATTGAGCAGGTAAGATGAAGGAAGCAAGAGAGAGACCCAATTTTGCTCTTGTATGGAGTGCGAGTGGCTGCAGTATTTGCTCCTGGGCCGCGTCCGTGTATCTCACAGGCCCCTCCAAGCTCCTAATTTCGCCCCTCTAACCCCTTCCCCGCTCGCGATCCTTCCTACTTCCCCCCACCTGCCCTGCCCTGCCCTGCAGGCGCAAATCCAGAGACATCTCACCAACAGCACGGACTGCGACCTTTCCGTCGCCGAACCCGGCTGGACGCTCGTGCTGTACATCGGCGGCGTCCTTTACATGTTCGTCGCCCTCGCCATCGTTTGTGACGAGTTCTTCGTTCCTGCCCTTGAGGTGAGTCACGTGCTGCTTGCTGCCTGCCCTCTAACCGAGAACCCACCTCCCAACAAACTAAGCAAAACAACTAACCAAAATCTTGACCAAAACCCCTCCCCCCCCGCCCACCTAATATGACCTTCAGGAAATGTCGAACGAGGACCACATGAACCTAAGCATGGACGTCGCCGGCGCCACTTTGATGGCTGCCGGCGGATCTGCCCCAGAGCTCTTCACCTCGATGATCGGTACCTTCCAGGAGAGTGACGTGGGTTTCGGAACTATCGTCGGTTCCGCCGTGTTCAACGTCCTTTTCGTCATTGGCATGTGCGCCATGTTCTCGAAGGAAGTGCTGACTCTCACGTGGTGGCCTCTCTTCAGGGACTGCTCCTATTACATCCTTGGCCTCTTCACCCTCTACGCCTTCTTCGCGTTCTCCTCTCCGGGGGAGATCCACTGGCACGAGGCTCTGATTTTGTTCCTTGAGTACTTCGGGTACGTCCTCCTCATGGCCTACAACCGGGACCTTTACCGTTGGCTTATGAAGAAGGCCGGAAAGAAGGTGGAAGAAGGTGACGAGGATGGGGAGGGATCCAACGTGAGCTTCACTAAGCCCAGCACTTTTAGGGCTGGCATGCTGAAGCTCCTCATGAAGGACGGATCCATGGCTGACACTGCCGGCGTCGGAATCGTCTCCAAGCTGACGGGAAACGTCTCCGAGGTCTTCAAGCAGATTGATGAGTCTGGCAACGGTCTCATTGACTCGAACGAGCTCGCGAAGCTCTTCGAGATGCTCGACTGCCCCGTTGGCGAAACAGAGCTCACGAGTGCCATGAAGGAGCTCGACGAGAACGGCGACGGCCAGATTGACTTCTCCGAGTTCACCAAGTGGTACATCCGCTCGGAAACAAGAATTAAAGCCCAGACGAAGACCGCCTTCAAGAAGTGCGACGAGAACGACTCCGGCACCATTGAGAAGACTGAGTTAAAGAAGCTTCTGAATAGCATGGGGGACAAACCCACCGACGCTGATATCGAGGAGGCGTTGAAGGAGATGTTTCAGAGCGGCAACCCCAACGAGATCACCTTTGAAGAGGTACGGAGGAGGGAGCGGAGCGAGGAGCGAAGCGACCGAGAACCCTCTCTTGAATAAATATAATAACCCCCCCGCCCTCTCGTTTTGGTGCACGTAATTGTTCTAACTCATTCGTATGCGCTCTTTACAGTTTGACGCCTGGTACAGCACCTCTCTTTTCTGGGACGACCACAAGAAGGAGGCCGACGAGGCCGCCGACGTCGCCGAGGGTGTCTGGACTCCGTTCCCTTCCTCCGACGGGCCGATTGCCATGCTCAAGTGGCTCATCTTCGTCCCTCTCATTGGCACCCTCTGCCTCACCGTTCCCGACGTTCGACAACCCGGAAAGCAGAAGTGGTGCTACGTCGCCTTCTTCCTTTCCATCTGCTGGATCGGAGTGTACTCCTTCTTCATGGTAGCCTGGGCCGAGATCATCGGCAACACCCTGAGCATCCCCACCGTCGTCATGGGAGTAACCTTCCTCGCAGCCGGTACATCCGTCCCCGACCTCCTCTCCTCCGTTATCGTCGCGAGGATGGGGGAGGGGGACATGGCCGTATCGTCTTCCATCGGGAGCAACATCTTCGACATCCTCGTAGGCCTTCCCTTCCCCTGGCTGGTGTACATCGCCTACCTCCACACCGGCGACCACAAGATCGGTGACGACGGCGAACCCAGGAGGTTCGTCCTCGTCGGAGCCGACGGGATCGATCTGGACATCCTAATCCTGCTTCTGATGCTCTGCGCGATCGTCACCATCATCCATTTCAGCGGGTGGAAGATGACAAAGACTTTGGGAGGATGCATGTTCGGACTCTACTTCGGATTCGTACTGCAGTCCGTTGGAAGGAAGCTTCCGTTCACAATGTGCTAATATGTTTGGGGTTTGGGGTGAAGGGGTGAAGGGGGGGTGAAAAAGAAAGTAGTGGGGTAGAACTTAACTAACAAGGGTATGAAATTGTGAATTAGATAAGGGTAACTGGATGTGGAAAATCCAACAAAAAAGAGTAGGAGTTCGAAAAAAAACGTTGAAATTAAAAGTTGTGGGGTTACTTTATTTTGCGCCGTAACCAGAGAACGTCGAGCGCCAGAGCGTAGCAAGACCGAGGGAGCGGACCGACAGGCGAAGCAATGACAAATATATAATATAATGCCGACAAGAGCGTCCCTTGAATTTAAACTTAAATTAAGTTTTTCTTCAAAAAAGTGTTATGAATGAATACTATAATTACAGAATGGATGAACTCTTTTATTTCGCGTGACGTTTTTCGGGACCACTACCATTTCCCTCATGATTTTTTTTCTCCCCCCCCTTTCTTCCCCTCTTACTTCTTCCTCGTAATAACAACACTAGTAAGCCTCGCAAGAGCATCTCTAGCCTCACTCTCAGGTAATCTTCCCAGGGCTTCCACAGCTTTATCCGCGTGGAACGTCGCTAGGTTCTCCGCCTTTTTCATGGCCGTCTCTGATTTGAAGAGGTACTCGAGGGCTTTTTCTTTGTCTCCTTTGTTTTTGAAACGGCGCATAACGAGAGGTCGAAGCGCAGGAAACTCATCAGCAGCGTAGAGTATAGGAGCGGTGCTTAAACCTAGATCCATGTCAGCGAGGGCGGGCTTGCCTAAGACGCTCGCGACGCCTGTGAAGTCGAGGATGTCATCTTGGATTTGGTAGGCGAGGCCGAGGTGGAAGCCGAATTCCTCGCAGGCGGTAGCGACTTCGGAACCGTAGCAGTGCCCGCCGAGGAGGGCGACGGAACGGCAGGCGTAGCAGATTAGGGAGGCGGTTTTGTAGTAGCTGGAGTTTTTTGGAGGGTGGGGGGGAGGGGGCGGAGTTAGAATTGGAGTGAAAAAAAAACACCTACACAACCTCCCTTCCCTCACCTCTTGCGAAGGTACGTCTCCATCTCAAGCAACGATTCCGGTGGACTTTTAAGCTGCATGATCTCCCCGCTAACGAGACTCTCGAGTGCCGTCGCCATGATCTGCACGACGGCTGTATTCTCCAACCTCGCGAGGAGGACGGACGCCCGAGCGAGGAGGTAATCTCCGGCGAGGACAGCGACTTTATTGGAGTAAAGTTTGTGGACGGCGTCGCCTCCGCGGCGGGTCTCGGCCTCGTCGAGGACGTCGTCGTGGATTAGGGAAGCTACGTGGATCATTTCGACGATCTGGCCGAGCTGGGCCTGGCGGCGCCATACCTCGGAGTCCTTGTGGTTGGAGGGGGTGACGGTTTCGACGTGGCTGCCGCCGGAGTAGGACCAGGAGGGCTGGTGGGAGGTGGGGGCGGGGGGGGTTATCTCAGTGGCGGCGACGGCCTTAGCCATTAGCTGGACTATGGTGGGGCGGAAACGTTTGCCATGGCGCTGTGTGTGAGGGGGGGGAGGGAGGGGGGGGAGAGGGGACGTGGCGAGTTAGATGAAGTAGATAGGAGTGGTAGTTAGGGTGGTGCTCGTCAAAGTTCTGAAAGACACTCACCTTCTCGAAGAAGTGCTTCGCTGCCATGGACAGGATGGGCTGGTCCGAGGAGACGAGCTCGCTAATGCTGTCGGAGAACGGTTTGAGCTCCTCCTTAACGAGTTGAAAAGGTTCCGGCATCTGATTGGTCTCCTTCTCGTTCTTCAAATCGAGGCCTTGGAAGGGGTTGGCGGGGTCCGCGTGAAGGTGGGCGTAGAGGAGGGAGGAGTGGGAGGGGACGCCGCCCTCGGACTCGGGGAGGATTTGGAAGAGGTCGTAGGAGGGGGTTAGTTTCATGGTTGTTTCGCTGTGTGGGGGGGTTGTGTGGGAGTTGTGTTAGTGGGGGACGGAGGGGGGGGCGGAGTGTCGCAGAGTCAATAACTCAACGTTTTAAAACGCAGTAGTTGTTAAATTGGTCCTTTCGGGGGTCCGTACGTGTCGTCACATTCACGCCCACATTCTCGCCATTCTCGCCATTCTTTTTATTCTCACCTGTGGCTCATTGCCTCCGCCTTGCTGCTAACCACGATAGGATTCCTACTACTGGGCATCGGTGGCATAGGCGGACCAGCATCACTGCCATCGTTAGCATCAGACTGAAGCGTCTTATCGTGCTCAAGGGATGAGGCTAGTGGAGATTTACGGGCATCGTCTTTACGCCAAGCTAGAGGAGAGGCATGTTTCCTAGTGCCTATTACAGCTCGGTGAAGTGCATTAGTTTGAAATGAGTTTGTAAACGTCACCATGCTCACTATTACTAGTACTAATAATTTTTTATTTGAGCATAGTGTGGTAGTAGCGTTCATATTATTATATGAGTGTTTCAGTATGCAATCCTATGCTGCTCAAGTAAATTTAGGAGGAGTCGGGACGGAGGAGCTGGCGTAATTGGTGGCAATTAATTAGCACTACGCACGCTATTTTATTGAAATGCAGATACTTCAGTCGTCAAGTGTTATGAAAGGCCGGTTTTTTATATCGTTATAGCGAATGAAGCGTTTTAACAGCGAATTAAGGTTATAAAATGAATCCTTAAATCAGCCTGACTCTGTCCCATGATTTCGGCGAAAAAACCATCTGGTTATAGACCTGGAAAAGGATAATCGAGAAGCAACAGAAATAAAATACAAAAAATACGAATTAAGCCGTCTTCAAAACGTCGACAAGCAAGCCTTTCGTACAAATAATCAGGGTCAGCTAGTTAAACATCATATAAACGAACGTGGACATCAATTTCTTCTCTTCATTCTTCACATGTACAGTCGGGGTTTCCCCTTCCGTTCTGCAGTCAGCGCCTCCGTCGCATATGGCGCCTATTCCCTCCTCTCTCTTAGCATATACGCTCCTTCCCCTTCAACCTGCAGCAGCAGCTGTTCCAATAACAATAAAAATAACAATGACAATAACCATTTCCAGAAAGTCCTAACCTCCCTCTACGCCTCCGAAAAACAAATAAGATCCCGCTGGATAAAGGATGAGGACAACTGGAGGAAACTCCCCGCAAGAGCATGGCCGCCTATTCAGCCTCCTGCCTCCTCCGAAGAATCCCTTCGAAAAAAACTAAATGAATGCGAAACTTCTTCACAAACTGCAGATTCCACCCCCGATTCCAACTGCGCTACGATAAGTTTCAACCTCGCTACCTGCCTCGTCTTCAACAATCTTTCCCCCTCCTCCGGTCTTAAAATCTACCTCTCAACATTCGAGAAATACGGGCACACCGATTCCGCTCTCGCTGCCGGTATAGTATTAACAGAAGGTTTCCACCTCCCCTCTTCTTCCTCCTCCAATCCAGACTTAAAAAAAGGCTCAGAGTATATCCTAGAATCATCTAAACTATCAAACGTACAAGGTAAATACGAGTTAGGTTGTTTATATTATACGGGTAGCGCTGAACCTTTTATTAGAGAGGATATGATGAAGGCGTATGAGATGTTTAGGGAGGCTGCGGAGGAAGGGCATACTTGTAGGTGAGTGGACGAATATGTTTATAAGAAGATCATTTTAATATACTTTTATAAGGGGGGGGAGAAAGGGGAGCGATAAGCTTTTTTTTAACGTATGTGAAGGTGTTTGTTCCTCGTTCCAAAACGTTCAGTGCCTTAGTTGTTCTAACGTTCTGTTTCAACACCTCCTTCAACCCCCCTCACTCCTATAAAATTTCAGTAAATTCATGTTATCAGATTTTTTATTCGAAGGTGTTCCGGACGTTTGCGAGCCTCAGAAAGGCGAAGCGCTTCAGCTGCTTTACGAAGCGGGGGAGAAGGGACATAGGTTCGCGAGGCAGAGGCTTTTGGAAATATTAGACGAGAATAGATAAACCACAATATTATGCAAAAGCTCGATTGTTTTTATTTGGTTTTAGGGGGGTTGCTGTAAAATATCGTTCGTTTTTCATTCTAACCCCTTAAAGGACGTTGATGCTGCTGCCACCTTGCCCCAAGTGAAAAGTGTTTTGGCTGGTAACAGAGAAGGAGACGTGCTCCCCCCTCTCTGGCCGGCAGACGGCAGGTTTCACGATGTACGCGTACAGGACAAGGTTGAAGAGGAGGAGAAAGTTAAACGCCATGACGTTTATTAATCCCTTGAGGAAATCGTCGAGTTCTTCACCCTCCTCGTCTGTGAGAGCGTACAGGACGAGCGCCTGCGACAAGCGAAGCAAGGAAGCAATGGAAGGGGGCGTCGGTGACATTAGAAATGACGAACGCATTTGGCAGCGCCCCCGTTACATATGGAAGTGTCGAGCATGTACGTGAATATCCAGTACACGCGCCTTTTCAGCTTGTCGCTTCGCTCCGAGACACACTCTCACCTCGATTGAGAAAGTAGAGAAGAGGAGGAACTGAAGCCCTTCGATCATGCCCATGTCGAGGTTCATTACATTGTCCCAAGTCAGAGTTCTATCACTAGGCAGCATGGGAGGGATATAGTAGGTCAAGAACCAACTTATGGTTAGGAAAGCTGATACCCACCAGGTGGGCTGAGAAGGATTTCCACAGCTCTCAATGTACCCCCATTCGTCAACTTTGTCATCAGGATCGGTGTTAACATTGGAGTCCATGATGCAGCGGAGTGACTCGGCGCTGATGTAGAGCATCGGGATTAGGAAGCCGGGGAGGGACTTGAATAGCGCCGTGACTGCCGCTCCGAGCTTGCGATCAGAGAGATTCGAGTAGAGTTTAGCTCCGCCGAGAAAGCATGGTAGCTGTATCAGCGCACTACCACACGCCACGATCAAAGGACCCATCAACCCTAAGGTATATGCTTGAATGGCATAATAAGCTGCTGGCGACAAAGAACAGAGTCCAATAAACAGCTTCTCTTTCCTGCTCCCGAAGTTCCTTGGATTTCCAAAGGCAGAAGCAACTGAGCAAAGGAAACCGAAATTCTCAAACATCTTAGACGCGGCTACCAATTTCATATCCCCGTCTTTAAGCGAAGCCAAAACAAAAGCATGCGGCACCAGCGCCCCCACAACAAACACTATCCTCCACCTCCTCACAAACTTCCCTGTCTGAACATCCTCCGACGGTCTCGCTACAGTTGTTGGGCTCGACGAGGAACTCGTCTCTTTAAGGTCCTTCACTTCCCCCTCGAGCTGCTGGATTTTCTGCCCCTGCTGCTCGACCTTTGCCTCAAGAGCCTTCTTAGATTCAGCTGCGTCAGCCTTGACCTGCCCAACCTCCTTCTTAGATTCAGCTGCGTCGGCCTTGACCTGCTCCAAGGTCCTTGACAGCTTTTCAGTGGCTGTCTCTTGCGCCTCAAGCTTCTCCAATAGGAGAAGGGACCTTTCTTCGAGAGTGGACATCGCGGCGTCTGGTGTTGGGGATGATCTTTGTGGGGGAAAGTTCAGGCCCAACAGGTGATCAGTAGGAAATTTGGATGCTCTGGTTTTCAATTAATAAGCCTTCGCTAGGTCTATATTTGATATGTCCGCTTGCTGGTGGTGTATTTAGAGTGTATCGTTAAGGAAATTTGCTAGGCTATACAACAACGTGATTTTCGAGCGATTTCAGTGTTTATGCTGTTTCAAAATTTTTCTTGGTAAATTTTGGTCATATTATACTCTTTGAGACCCCTGAGAGGAATAATATGACATTTATAAGGACAGAAAAGGTATTCGAAGTTGATATAAAAAATTGTTTAAAATAAGTTCCAATATCACCCAAAAATGATCTCATAGCTAATTAAATATACTATTTATTCTAAATATGGAATTTATTGTGTCTATAACACTTTTTATCATGAAAATATATTGTTAAAATCAGTCAAAATGGGATTTTCTTGAAAAATGTAAAGGCCTAAAAGTTCGTTTAAATGTCTCAAGTTGAATAATATGAACAAAATTGACCACAATAATACCCCAGTATTGAGATAAATTTCTCTGGAAAAAAAATTCCCATTTCAATTTTCTTGCCCTGCGAACGCCCGCTTCTACTAGCCTTGTTGTCGTGCACCGCTCACTCCACTGCGATCGTCTTCAATACCCTCAATACGCCCTTCAACCGACACTGCTAAATATCTGTTCGACGACCCAAACCCCGCTTGCCTCGAAGAGCTACAGAAAATCCAACATCCTTCGCTCCACCCACCCGCCAGGCTCCCACCATGCCCATTTTCCTCCCCGTTCGTGAGGCCTCTGACGCTTCGTCGCACTTTATCCGCCTCAGCGCGGCCGCGCTGACCTCCCTGACCTCTGACAAAACTAGCCCGTCATCTTCCTCTTCCTTCCTCCCTCTGAAGTTGTCAACTCAATGTAAATCCCACCACTACTTCACGTCTTACAATGGCGGCGTTCTGCAAGACCCCGACCCCGTAGTCGAGCTGCCCCGTCTCATCTTCGCCGCCCTGCACAGCCCCACCACCATCTCTACCAGCATCCTGTCAACACCTATGCCCCCAGTCGCTTCGAAGCTGAACATTAGTCCCATGAAGATGGAGGACTGGGACGCGATAGAGCTGAATGCGGAGTACCTGGAGGAGATCCTGTTATCCCAGTATTCAGTGTTGTTCCCCGATCAGATCCTGTCTGTCATGCTCCCAGGGAACTTCCATGTGCGAATGAAGGTCATGAACCCTGATTTTCCCGAAAACTCGGAGTGCGCGCTGCTCAAAGATGCTACCGAACTCATTATAGAACCCAACCCTCGCACCAAGCTTCCGCCTTCTTTCAAGGCCTCCAAACCTCTGCGGCTCCTCCCTTCTGTTTCTGACGCCCGTCGTGAGATTCCTGACTGGGATGAGGTGTGGTCGAAGCAGGTGAGATCCCCACCCCTAAGGTCCTAAAGCAGCTCTAGCAGCTCTTACGCAACCCTTGACTCGCTTCGCTCACCACTTCGCTCCCCCCTCCCCACCCCTCTCCCACCACAGTACGATCACCAAACCCTATCTGCAATAAAATCCCCACCACCCCTCACCATCCACATTAACAAAACTACCCTAACCGAAATCCCAGGCTACGAAGAAATGTCCACGCAGTTTCCGTCCTCAATTCCCGTAGTGGCAATTTACAAGTGGGAGCCGCCCTCAGCAAAGAAACAGCCCACCTACTCTTACGGCAACTTCCGCTCCCCAACCCCAACCAAGAAAATATTCTACGCCACCATCATCCCCACCTACAACGTCCCCTCCTCTGAAACCGCGGTACTGCCCCCCTCGCTTCGCTACAGCTTGTCTCTGTCGGTTTTTGAATCCGTCCAGATCAAGGTCCTGTCTCCCTCTGAGTTGCAGCTCGCGAGCAAGTTGGGCGATTCTGTGACTCCCAAACTGGAGGGCAACTTTTCCCTTTCCAAGGCCCAGGCAAAAGCCCCCCGGGTTTTTGCCCCAAATTCCATTCTTTTCGACGGTGACGACTTGACATTTTCCAGGGTCAGCAAGATAACTGCGCCCACTCCTCCTCCTGAGCCCCCTTCGAACGCCCCTGGGCAAAAGGTGAGAAGCTGCGAGGAGCGAACGATGATGATGCCTAGTATCAAGTGTTGTCGCCTCGCTCTCGCCTCGTCCTCGCAGCAAAATGACGAGCAAGCTGACAACTCGCGATTATTCTTTCTAACTCGTTGCACAGCCCTCAAACCCAGATTCCCTCCCTCCCCTCTTCTACCTCCCTCTCCCGCAGCCCACCAACAACAACACTTCAAGGCCTAATCAGCTACCTCAGCTACCAGCTGCCTCCTCTGCCGTTTTCAAGCTAACGCCCTCGATTCCGATCCCGGTCCTTGGAAAGGAGCAGGCGTCAATCCTCCAGGGCCTATACGACGATATCTTGTCGGAGTCCTCCTCCTCCGCCTCTTCCACCGACGTCAACCAATGCCACCTACTTGTCGGCGCCGAGGGCAGCGGTAAAACACACATCGCCCTGAACCTCTGCGTCAAACTCAGGTGAGCTCGGGAATGGGAATATGGCTCCTCGCCGTGAGTAGCTCCAAAGTCTAGATTTTGATACCACTATCACCGCCACGCAATTTTAAAATATTATTCATTCTAACTAATCGCTTCGCTTCTCGGATCGCTCCGCTCGCCACTAATCACAACCACCACAGACTCGCAGCACCCAACCCATTCTCCTCTGTTTACGTCGACTTCAAGATGCTCCAAATTAACTATCCGAAAATGAACGAGCTCCTCAACAAAATAACCCAGCTCGCCCGCCTGGCCCTCTCCACTTCCCCCTCCGTGCTCATCCTGGACAACGTGGACGTCCTTGCCCCCTTCATCGACGACAAGGACGCGCAGGTGATGAACCTCAGCATGATGATCGACCAAGGCGGCCTGGTCGCCGACCACATTGTTTACATCCTGGAAGAGATCGCGAAGACGGGCAGCGGAGTCAGGTGAGAGTGTGCGAGGAGCGAAGCGACGAGTTGAATAGGCGGGCGAACTGGATATTGACGTGCATGGTCGATACTTCCGTGCGTAACGTCGCTGCTGCCAATTTATACGCCGTTATTAACAGCACGAACGACCCTTCTATTGCGACTCGCTTCGCTCGGCGCAGCGTGCTGATTACCGCCAAGGGAAAAGACAAGCTCAACAAGCTCCTCAGCAACCCTGACTACAAGCGCCTCCGCCCTCCACGCACCATTCAAAACTACGACGGCCCGGACCGCATCACGCTGTTCAAAAGACTCCTCTCGCACAACAAGTACATGCTGGCTGAGGACTTCAACACCGATAAATTCACCCTAGATACCGAGAGCTGCCTGCCCATAGACGTAGTCAAGCTAATAGAAATGATTAAACACAACCTTCGCCTTCGCTTCTTGGGCCGTTTCAACCCCAACGAGGACGAATCAGGGGTCGTCGTCCGACAGGCCGACATAGACCGCGCCCTGGCGAACTTCTCCCCGAGCTCCCTCAAGGGAGCTAAGCTGACGAAGCAAACCGCCGTAGAATGGGACGACATCGGCGGCCTCTTCAAGGCGAAAGCGAAACTCATCGAAGTCTTCGAGAACCCTATAAAGTACCGCAAGATATTCGAGAACAGCCCCATCAAGATTCCCAAGGGCGGCATACTATTCGGCCCAACGGGCTGCGGCAAGACCCTTCTCGGCTCCGCCATCGCGAAGAAGAGCAACCTAAACTTCATCAGCGTCAAGGGCCCCGAGCTCCTCGACAAGTTCATCGGCGCGTCCGAGGCCGCCGTTCGCGACGTCTTCGCGAGGGCCGAGGTCGCCTCCCCCTGTCTAATATTCTTTGACGAGTTCGAGTCCCTCGCGCCCAAGAGGGGAAACGACTCCACCGGGGTGACCGACAGAGTCGTCAACCAGCTGCTGACCTTTTTAGACGGCGTTGAGGTCAGCAAGGGCGAGGTCTTTGTGCTTGCCGCGACTAGCAGGTGAGGCGTATGCATGCATGTTTGATAATAATGTTATGTTGATGTTTCACTAACCTTTGTTTTGCTTGTTCCCCCCCCTTCTCTCCTTCTCTCTCCTTCTCTCTCCTCTTAGAATCGACATGATCGACGCCGCCCTCCTCCGCCCCGGCCGCCTCGACCTAAAAATCGAAGTCAACCTCCCCTCCAAACCCGAAAGGTCCGACATCCTCAAAAGGATAATATCCAAGAACTCCCTCCACGTCGACGTGGGCGTCGTCGAGACCGCCGTCGCTACCGGAGCCCTCCACGACGGCTACAACGCCGCGGACATTCAGGCGGTTTGCAATTCGGCGTACCTCGCGGCCGTCCACTCTGCGATTGAGGGGAAGAAGCCGGGCGAAGTCAAGGAGGAACAGGTCAAGATCACCGCGAAGCACTTCTTCGAAGCGGTGAGGGCTACGAAGCCGAGCTCGGTCAAAATTGTGGAGGACGAGGAGTTCAAGGTCTCGAGCAGGGTGGCGTTCCACTGAATAAAATGACGACGGAGTGACGACAGAGTGACGACAGAATGACGACAGAATGACGACGGAACGACGACGAAAGTGACGTTGTGTGTGTTGTTGATCAAATGCTTTAGGTGTTTTACTGTTTACTTTACTTCACTTGGCGGGCATTTTCCCTCCCCCATCGTCACCATCATCACCACCATCATCACCACCTTCATCACTAATCTTCATATCAATAGTCATCCCTTCAATAACCTCCTTAATTTGTCTCCCACCTCCCTCTTTTGGAAAAAGCGCCTCCGTCCCGAACTTGGCTTTATGAAACGCCTCAAAACACGGTCTCAACTCCTCAATAGCAAACACATCAAGGTACGCGTCCATCTTATGATCCCAAAAACTAAGATCTCTAACGCTAATCTGTATAGGACACGTAGTAGTAGTAGTAGTAGTAGTAGTAGTAGTAGTAGAAGTGGTGTTTAACAGTGCGTGATTAACTGCGCAGCCATTTTGATAACGAGAACACAATATTCTACGAGTTGATAAACAGACCCAATTCTCACCGGTAGAGTTACCGCAGTTTTCACATGTAGGGTTATTCAAAGCTTGAGAAGCGAAGTCTACCGTCCAGGGTGACGAGTTATCGACTGTGTTAACGACTGTTGAGATATTTGGGGAGGAAGTTTCGGGGTACACTGAGAAGGGACCCGATGAAGCATTGCTTCCTGTAGCATTCATTGTAGCATTCATTGTAGCATTCATTTGAGCGGATAACATGGCAGCCATGAGGGACGATGATGACGAGGCGGCTGAGTCGGAGTTGTCAGCGGATGAGGATTCCATGGTGACGATATCGAAGACAAGAAGACTTATTAAAGAGCAAAAAGCTCTGGCACTGCTGCATACTGCATATTGCACTGCATACGTTCGTCAGCATGTCCTCGTTTGCCATCCACACTGCCGTGGAAATTCAGCTGAAGGAACAGTTAGTACAGGGCGTAGTAATGTTCGTAGGAGCTGTTGAATTCGCAGCTGGGGTGAGTAAAATGTGATTCGAGTGTAGAGGATATAGTCCTTTCATAATGAACTCACTCATGAACTCACTCACTCCGAAACTCACTCATCACTCACTCAGGACGACTGGGTTGGAATACGTCTAACAACAGGTTCCCTCGGCCTCGGCAAGAACGATGGCAGCGTCTCAGGCAAGAAATACTTCGAAGCAGGGCAAGACAAGAACGGCATATTCGTGAGATCCTCACAAGTTAAACGCAGAGAGGGCATGTCCAGGCTAGACGAGCTTAAGCTCAAGAGGGAAATAGCTGCATTTGATCCTAATGAGAGGAGGACCAGCACGAGTAGCGCTGCCGGTGTTAACACAGCCTCCTCCTCTACCTCCCATAGCACCTCCCGCCTCGACGCTCTCAGGGCCAAGAGGGCTAGCCTAACTCAGAAGAAGGACGGGACAATAGTGGGAGGTACAGCGAAGGGGGGGCCGCCAATGACTCCACCACCATCAAATCCAACAACAGCGAGCGCACGCAAGAGAGAACTCTCCAGTAGGAACCTTATGGCAACGACGAGTTCCTCATCCTCGAGCAGGAATCTCATGGCACCGACGAGTTCCTCATCCTCCCGAATCGATGAGTTAAAATCAAAGCGCCGTTCCCCTCCCCCTTCCTCCCCCCCTCCCTCCCCTCCTCCCCCACCAGGAGACCACGCCGTCGCCGAGCAGTTGACCTCCCAGATTATGAAGCTCAAGAAGTCCCTTCAGGACGTGAAGGATGATAATGAGGCTCTCAGGCGCGTAGCGGAGATGCAGAAGGAGAAGATGCAGGAGGCGAAGAAGGAGAAGGAGGAGGTGAGAACGATAAACACCAACGACGCCCGACGAATCTTCCTTCAATCATCTAACTCCCGCCCCCCCCGTTCAGCTTGAATCAGCCCTCCGTGAGTTCCGCGACTCCTCCCTTCGCAACTCCCTAACCCCTCAAAAAGGCGAAGGCACGCCTTCAAAAATCCCCAACGCCGTTCGCAGAATGTCCTTCAACGCCAGCACCGGCGTATCCAAGGAAGCTCACGCGGCTTTGAAGGAGGAACTTGAGGAAATGACTAAAAAGGTTCGTGTCGCTTTTTTGTTTCACGTTTCACAATATGTGTTTCTCATAAATACAACAACAAAAACAACTCACAAAAAACACACACACACATCCCCCTTCTCCACAGTACGAAGACTCCGACACCCAGGTAAAATGGTACCAGAAAGAAAACGAGAAAACCTCATCAATGCTTTCCTCCCGCACAACCGAGTGCTCCGTCATCCAGAAGAATCTCGAGTCCTTAAAGTCATCTCGTAGAGATTCAGTCGCTAAGGACGCTAAGACCTCTGCGAGTTTACAGGCGACGCTTAACTCTTTGACGAGAAAGAATCAGGACCTCGAGGCTAAGAACGAGGAGAACAAGGAGAGGATGGAGACACTCACACTTGACCTCGAGGAGGTTAGGCTAGAGAAGGAGACACTAGAGGAGAAGGTTGAGGAGCTAACACTCGACTATGAGACGGCTCAGATCGAGGTAGAGGAACTCAAGGAGGAACTCGAATCAAACATCATGGAGGACGAGGGGGGAGACACAGACGAGGCGCAGCTAAAGACCGAGAACAAGCGACTGAGGGAGGGACTGATGAGGCTGAGGGAGACATCGTCGGCGTCTCAGAGCGAGATGGCGAAGAAACTAAGGCAGGCGGAGAAGGCGGCGGAGGCGGCGACGAAGCTACAGAAGGAGGTCGGGGACCTCAGGAACCACAAGAGGAAGAGCGTCATAGAAATAGGCGAGCTGAAGGAGTTTGTGGACTCCGCCAAGTCGTTTGAGGACACCGTGGAGGACCTGAGCCTCAAGAACCTTCAGCTGGAGGACGAGGTGACGCAGCTGGAGGAGAAGGTCAACGACCTCGAGGAGGAGGTTGAGATGGCGGCCGAGATGGAGGAGGTCCAGGCCGAGGAGCTGAGCGCCGCCCTGCTCGACGTGCAGGCGGGGGAGACGACGATCAAAAACCTCCAGGAGGCCATACGCCTACAGCGGGAGCAGGAGAAGGAGTACGAGACCACTACGAAGAAGTACAGGGACCTCGTAGCCGACCTAAAGCGGGAGCGGGACCACCTCCTGGCGAGCATGAAAGACACCGAAGGCGACCAATCGTCCCTCATCGAAAAGAGCCAGCAGGTCCTCGCCAAGGCCGCCAGGGAGGCCAAGCTAATCTCCGAGCTCAAGGGCAAGGACCACCTCTTCCAGAAGCTCCGGATGCAGCGCCCCATCTCCTCGATGCAGTTGTCGACGCTCGAGGCGTTCCTCCCGTCCGAGGTTTCGGGCCTGTTCACGTCCGCGCTCTCGGGGGACGTGACGCTGCAGAGGGTCTGCGGCGCCAGCGCTTTAGGGCTGGAGGACCTCTTCTCATATTGGTCCAGCGGGCACGGCTCAAAAGGCGACGAGGTTTCCGTCGACACTAAATCCGCCCTCGCGGCCTGCGGGGGGGAGTGCAAGTTGGGGGAGTGCTTCGTCGACGCCGCGATGGCGAGTTACAGGGTCATGCTGGCTCTGGGGATGGGGGTGGTGGAGGAGGAGAAGAAGGACGATGCTGTCAAGGTCAGCTCCTTCGCGGGGGGAGAATTCAAGGAGGTGGAGAGCCTCGCCATCAGGCTCGTGGAGAAGATCGGGAGCGACAAGGCCGCGGGGATATCGGTTCAGGACGCGGAGTTGATCGATTTCAAGGACCAAATAGAAAAGGCCGTCCAGGCCATGTCTCAGTATTGGGACAGTGAGTTGCCCTTGATCCCGGCCGACTGGAATCCCCAGGGCATCGATCAGGTGCGTGACATCTACGTCGCGGGGTGCCTTTGCTCCTCCGTTAATTATAGACTGGCTAGCTTCTTCACTCCTGAAATCGCGGGAAATCTGAAGAAGCTGTCGATAGAAAACATGAAACTTAGGATGGCGATCAACGAAGAGGTGAGATCGAGATTTAATAATAATTGAAATTCTCCCTACGTGCCTAACCCACCGTTACCCTATCGTCTCGTCGTTGCAGGTGCGGCTAGGTACCGAGGACACCGGGGAATACTTGAACACCGTGAGAACTGTCGTCTCTACAATCCACAATAATTTTGATGGCGACGACTTCAGCCAGATTTCCAAGAGCATCGAGGCCGCTATTGCGGGCGTCACGAAGTGCCTGAAGAGCGCAAGGAGCGGCGGCACGGGAATCACGGCGCTCTTGCCCACGAGCCTGAACTCGTTCGAAAACTCTTGCAAGTACCTCGAGGATATGAAGGCAGAGGAGAACGTCTGGACGAGAAGGAGTGCTACTCTCCAGCAGAAGTTCCTCGACGGTGCCGCCGCGGGGAAGAAGCTTGAAGAAATCAGATCCAACTTCGAGTCTACGAAGGCAGCCCTCGAGGAGAAGGAGCGCGAACTTACGATGCTCAAGAAGAAGATCTCGCAATTCGAGGACATGTTGGCGGAGGGTCCAGGCAGCGCCAAGGAGGAGAAGGAAAACGAGGAGGAGTCCGAAAAGTTCGTCACCATGAAGAACGAGAACGCAATGTTGCACGAAGCTATGGAGGTGCTGCACGCGCAGGTGGAAGAGTACGAGAGCGAGTTGAAGTTCATGAAGGGCGGAAAGGGAGGAAAGGGCAAGAGCCCCATGAGGTTGTCGTCGAGGGCGGGTTCTATGGCTTCCCGGAGCGACAGCGTTGTCAGCAGGAGCAGCAGATTAGACACAGCGAGCTCCATGGCCGACTTTGACGACAGCGAGGGCGCCATCCAAATCTTGAGGCCTCTGTTGAGGGCGGCCAGGCTCGAGACTGCGACTTGGAAGAACAAGGCTCTCGGGAACGACATCGACTCTCTACCTTCGCTCAGGAAGCAGAGAAGCGCGCAGGGGATCATCCTCGCTTCGAGGGCGAACATGCTCGGGATGGCGCAGCCGCAAGGGGGAGACGGAGAGAAGGATGAGAAGGTGAAATATGACGAGACTCTGAGGTTCGGAAGGGGCGAGCTCGTCAAGGCCATGGCCGACCTGCGGCTGGCGAAGGCAAGCAGCAGGATAATTAAAATAGGGGGGAGCCTGGAGAAGTCCCGAGAGGCCAGGGTCGAGGCCGTGGCGAAACTAGAGGAGGTGGTGGATGAGAACAAGTGGACCTTGAAGGGCTTCGAAAAACCCGCGCTGGAGAAGTCCTCGTCCCACAAGCTGAAGCAAGGGGCATCGCTAGCAGCGAGGGTCACGCTAAACTGCGCTCCGGGAGATGGAAACAAAGGAGTGATTGTGGGATACTTCGGCAGTGACCTCGAGATGAACCAGATCATGGGGTACTAACTAAAGCCGGGATTGACCTAAGTCATACTGCCTGCCATGCTACCATGCTATAGCGCGCGTAATGCGTTTAATTTTAATACCATCAAGTAGGAAAGTAAAAAGAAAATTGTATTTTTAGGTTGTAACAATTCAAGATGATGATTTATTACGGTTCGGGTTAAGGAACGGTGGTGACTGGGAGTCGAGTATCTAGTACTCCTCTCCGAAGTCCTCCTCCTCGC